>JAMKCH010000748.1:0-42090 GCA_023653785.1 Ophioderma brevispina
AAGTTCGAGAAAATATTACGACCTATGGTAGAAAATATCTCTAAACTTTTAGCTAGTGTACCAAGTCGATGGATATACTGAAACTTCTAAATTACTACAACTCGAACTTTGAGATTCTAACTCGGTATTCGGAGATAGTTGATAATATTCGAGGACAATTCCCAGATTCGAGATAATATAACAAACTTTTGAGATATACCTCAAATTTGGAATTCTATTTATTGTCTCGAACTTTGGAAAATAGCGCATATATTCAAGATACACACAATGGCCTAAGTATGCAACATCCAGACAACGAAATTTCATAATAACCAATTGATTTCAAAAAAACATACCATGGATTCTTGGACGATCAATACGTATTTTAATCCAAAAGTTTGTGTTTTTCAAACAGAGTTGTTCCCCCAAATCCAAGAGAGTGACAAAAAGTTGATTTGATTGTCACGTTCCATAAAATGGGCGGCTTTTTTTTTTTTTTTTTTTTTTTTTTAAACGGAACAGCAAACGATAACTTGTCGATGCACTCCAGAAGGAATACGGACACAGACACCAAAGATATGGCTTCAAAACACTTAATGGATTGTACGGGTTAATTAGGGTTTCTTGATTGTTTATGGGCAAAATCATGGTGGTTGTGTGGACCGGAAACGAGATAAAGTCAATGGAAGATAGTGGTCTTTGAAATATTCGATAAATCCGAGACCTGAAATGCAATTTCTATGATACCTCACGTGGTTTACGTAAAACATGTGTAAATTACGCGTTAACATTACATGACAAACCGCACAATGTCAAAGGTGATTAAAGGTTGGTGTTCAGGGTATCACGTGGCCTCTTCTTGTCATTAAATTTCCCGAGTCCAACGGTGGTAAAGGTGCTCCAATCTTTATCATGATCTCATTTCCGGTCCATACAACCAACACACAATTTCGCCCAAACCTAGAGGAGGACCATGACAAACTCGTAAAGTTCAATAGCGGGACTATTCGGCGGCCATTTTGACGTTCCTCTGCCTGTTTACCTTCTGGAGTACAATCGGCAAGTCTCATTAGCCAGCTTCTTTAACCCGCCATATTAAGGGATAAAGGAAATCAAATTAAACGTTTGTTCGCACCACTTGATCTGGGAAAACATCATCCGGTTTAAACCCCCACCTTTACAATAATTACGTACACGTAAAAAATACAGTGCAATTTACAGGAAATTACTGTAAATTGTTGTACCAATTTTCCAGGGCCTGATAATGATAAAATATAAAAGTGGAAGACTTTATTCGAAAATTTAAGAGTAACAAACATCATTATGGGCACTACTCCATGAATTTTTCATTATACCATTAAGTATACAAAATATACAGACAAAAAATTTAAAAAGCCAAATTTTAAAAAAAAATATGGCAGCAATTCTGCCACCAATCACGTAAACAATAAAGCTTTACCGGTTTTCATTAAAATGTACTGTATATTACAGTTTGATGTAATACATTTTACAACAAAATGTAAATTTTACAGATATGCCACTGTATTTTACTGTAAAATTTACAGTATTTTTTTTCAGTGTAATGTGTAGTCAAGAACTCCTGAATACAATTTTAAATCATTGTGTGAATATAAATTGCTTTTTCTGTATGTTGCAATACTTATGGCCAGTGTGTATAGATAAGTCAAACTTGGAGTATTATTACCTTAAATTTCAGATAAAACTCGAACTTAGAGATAATAACTCGAATTTTTATAACTCGATATTTTCGAGAAAATACCCCAAAACTTAAATATACAAACTTCAGAAAATACCTCAAACTTGAATATTATCTTTGAATTCGAGAAAATAGTACGAGAAATATCCTCTAACTTCGTGATAATATACCATACTTCGAAATACATACTTCAAACATTCTAACTATTATCTTGAAGCTTCGAAATACTACGACCTTGGGAAAAATATCTCACACTCGAGATAATATCTCAAACTTCGAGATAAGTGTCAAACTACGAAATAATAATGTCAAACTTCTAAAGTAATACTGAACTTCTAATATAACTCGGTAAGTTGAGACAGTAACTCAAGCTTTCGTAAAATATTCCAAACGTCGAGATAATTATCACCGCGAGATAATAACTCGAACGGTGAGAATATAATTTGAACTTTGAGAAATATCTCAAACTTCGAGATAATAAGTTAAACTTCTAATAATACCGCTGTATTTGCGAGAGTAACTCGATATTTCGAGAAAATATCCCACACTTCGAAATTATTTTAAACTTCTAACTAATAAGTGAAAGTTCTAAATAATAACTTCACGTTGAGATAATAGCTCGGTATCTCGAGATAGTACTAGATCTTTTCGAGAATATCCAAACTTGAGATAATAAAAGCAAACTTTGAGATAATACCTCAAACTTTGAAATATTACCTAAAAGTTTAGAAAATACTACGAACTTTGAGAAAATCTCAAAATTCGTGATAATATGTTAAAACTTCGAGATAATAACTGACTTCTAATATAACTCGGCTATTTTTGAGATATAACTCGATGTTTTAGAGAAAAATATCCCCAACTTCGAGATAATAAATCCAAACTTCGAGGTAATAACTCCAAACTTCGAAATATTAATATCTAGGAAATATCTGAAACTTTTTAAAGATAATTAACCGAAACGTTGAGATATACTTCAAACTTTGAGAAAATTCTATCTCACATCGCGAGCATATCAACTCGAGATAATAATGACTGTTCTAATATAACTTCAACTTTGAGATAATAACGCAGTGTCTCGAGATAGTAACTCAATTATTTCGAGATAATATCCAAAGCTTCGAGATAATTTAACTTTGAGATAATACCTCAAACTTCGAAATTTTTATCTTGATAGAGCCTAATGTCGAGAAAAATGTCTCGAACTTTGAGAAAAATTGTCGCAAACTTCAAAATAATGTCAATGCTGAAACTTCCGAGTTATAACTTGAACTTGGTGATAACTCGGAATTTCGATACCGTAACTCGATACTTCTAGTAAATCAAAACTTCGAGAAAATACTAACACTTCGAGATAATACCTCAACTTGAAATATTAATCTTGAAATTCTAGAAAATACTACGAACTTTGAGAAAATATCGCTAACTCTGAGGTAATATACCAAACCTCCAGATAAATACCTCAACATCGAATATTCTCTTGAAGCTTCGAGAAAATATTACGAACTTTGAGAAAATATCTTCGAGATAAAATTTAAACTTCGAGATAATCACTGAAATTTCTAAATTTATAATTAGAACTTTGAGATATAACTCAATTTTTGAGAAAATATTCTAAACTTTGAGAAAATACCTTTACTTTCCAAAAATATCTCACCTTCGAGATATTATACCAAACTTCGACAAACTTCGATGTAGTACCTCAACATAAAACTTTCAGAAATATCTCAAACTTTGGAAAATATGTTAAAACTTCGAGGCAATAACTGAAAACTCGATCTTTGAGATAACTCGGGATTTAGAGATAATAACTCATATTTTCAAAAAAAAATTATCACAACGTCGAGAAAATAATCGGTATTGTTCAAGATAATAACTCCAAACGTTAACAAAATATCTATAACTTCGAAAAAATCTCAAACTTCGAGAAATATCTCGAAACTTCATGAAAAACGCGGAAATTTCCACGGAAAGAGTATCCCGAAACTTTGAAGAATACCTCAACATATAAAATAAAACTTTAAGAAAATTCACAAACCTCGAGAACATATCTGAACTTCTAGATAATAACTCAACAGGGGTTAAAAATGATAAAACGTTCGTTTTAACAGGCTGTTGGGACTCACAACAGTTAAACCGACGTATTGTACAGTTATTTTACACAGGTCCAGCTGACAGTTCAATTTTGAGAAAATATCTCTAATCTTTAAAGAAATACTCAAAATGAATACTACGATTGCCATAAATTAATACTACATAATAATAGTGGTGCTTATTTTCTTTGCCATCATCTTCTTCAAAGTCCCCATTTATCATCAATTTATTGCTTCCAATGTAAAAAAAACAAATTCGAATAGCGAAACCGCTTTTGAATTCGGAATAACGAACACGGTATTTTGTTTTCGGATCCGAACCTTTTTCAATATTCGTAATACCGAACCTTTTTTGAGATTCGAAATTGCGACCCCGTTTTATGATTCGGAATAACGAACCTTTTTAAGATTCGGAATAGCGACCAGTTTTCTTTTTAAGATTCGGAATAGCGAACCCCGTTTAAGATTCGGAAATCGAACCTTTCGGATATCGAGATTACCCCGATATTTAATAACACCAAATCATTGGCTTCATCCCGTAGTGCTTCCAACAGTGGATGGCAGCCTCATTTTTTATACCTCATCATCTTTACTCAAAATATACCACTCTATTTCCATACATATTGAAACATCTTGGGCAATTTTTTTGAATACATCTGACCCCTTTACTTAAGGGGATTGTCTTCATGCCTGCTTTTGAAGCTAAGAATACCAGCTTTATTAGTATTTGGTGCATGGCCAATTTGCTGCATCTTGGATTTTAAGTGAACAAGGACATGTAAGCATTAAACAGACACCAAATATGAACACCTCACCCAAAACATGGGTTAGACACCAGAAGTATGCTCCTACGAGCTTCAGAGGCCGAGACAGGCAAATTTTAATTACGACAGGCGGCCATTTGGAAAAATGCCGCCAATATACCAATATGGCGGCCGAAAAAACCACAATGAATTTTTTGATAATATATGATGTACTTTGTGGGAAAAAAATCAATCTGAAATTTCCACTCCTCTTGATTAGATGGCATAAGTACAGACAGTTAATATGTGCTATCCCGCTAAGCCCCTTTCACTGTGTCAGATACAAGTCTTAAATGCAATGACGAATATCCCGGTGTGCAAGCATATATAGTCCGGGCGGGAGCCACATCCGGGCTCCATAGACGATAACAGAATAAAGCGTGTAAACTAATGTTGTGTGAAGTTGAATCGATTGCCCTATACTTTACCGTTGTAGCCGGATTATGAGTATGCCGGACTATAATTACTTCTACACCGGTCTGAATACTTTTGAATTGTGTCAAAAAACATGCTAGAGACACTGTAAATTCTGGCAGGGATGTCAACACATTGATTTTCCTTGGCAGTAATTGCCACGAATTGCCACAAACTTTTCCTGTTTTTACAGATTGTAAACATTCAAATTGTTCATGATTGTTTTCAAATTTGTGAAAGTGATTTCACTAAGGGTCCATTTCATTATATCTGAATATTTTTCAGGCCATTGTGTCCCTTAAATAAATGATTATACTATCAAATAGTTGGTATTTAGGACGCTAATCACCGTAGTGCCATGGCGCTTACAATTGTTTTGCTTCATCTAAGCACAACCCAGGGGTGTACCGAACCAATGTCACAATGCATCACTTGGGAAATTTCATTTCAAAAAAAGTCATTTGATCCCACAAAATTCCTATTCTTAACACGTTAAAACCTTGACTTTTACACCATTTTAGCCTACAATTACAAAACGCTAGTACTCAAAGAATTTTATTATGATCATGTAATGTTTTGTGGTCCTTGAACTTCTTAAACACGTTTTTATATAAGTGTTCACTGCAGTACAGTGCAGTATAGGCATATTCCAATGCATTATTGAATTGGTTTAAAACACCCTCTGAGCGCAACCATATCGCAGCACCTATCGACATTCAAATCTCAACATTCCTCTAACAGCTCCCCAAGTGAGGTCGAGTTCCATGGCAAAGTGCACGACACGTTGGCCTCAGCGAGACTCGAACCCACAAGCTTCAGATCATTATTATGGCTTTATACACATTGAACCATACGCACACTCCCACTCTTTTGAACATTTTTTGTCTATGACACACAATATCTTATGTATTTTATACGAATTAAGCCCCCCCCCCTTCCCCCGTGAGGGGGAGCACTTATTATTTTATTGCACAGCTCCTTCGATTACCTTACGAGCTTCACAGCATATTACTTACTTGAAGCAATATTAGCACATTTTTTGAAGAGTGCCCCCAATTTTCAAAATTTGATATTGTTGCACAGTTATGTTGGTAATTGTCTAGGAAACTATACCTGCGAACGAGAATGCTAAAAAATGCGTATTTATCACAAAATAATCGATTTTGTAATTAGAATTGGGATCCCAGATTGGACTTAACGGCAGAGCTGGAATTGCTACGTTTATGTCCATCCATGATGAAATAGTGCCACCTCTAGAAAATAACCTCTAAATTGACTTGCCTGAACTATTAAAACAACTAATGGATGAGCAAAGACACGTACATGGCGCTATTTCCCGGCTATTTCACATTGGAAACCCGTTTCCAGCAGCCCGTGAATTATTATCGGGATCCCCGATAATAATTATTCTAGTACAAAATTCCTTCGTTTGTGACACATAGACATTTTCGAGCTTAACCATTCACAGGTATAGTTTACTAGCCAGTTACCAATGCAACCGTGTAAAAATCTCAAAATTTTTGAAAAATTGGGGGCGCTCTTCAAAAAAATGTGCTAATATTGCTTTAAAGCAATATTAGCACATTTTTGAAGAACGCCCCCACTTTTCAAAATTTGATATTTTAACAGAGTTACGTTGGTAATTGTCTACGAAACTATACCTGCAAACGAGAATGCTAAAAAATGCGTATTTATCATAAAATAAGCGATTTTGTAATTCAAATTGGGATCCCAGATTGGACTTAACGGCGGAGCTGGAAATGCTACGTTTATGTCCGTCCATGATGAAATAGTGCCATCTCCAGAAAATAACCCCTAACTTGACTTGCCTGAATCAATGAAACAACTAATGGATGAGCGTAGATATGTACATGGCGCTATTTCCCGGCTATTTCACATTGGAAGGCCGTTTCCAGCAGCCGTTGAATTATTATCGGGATCCCGATATTAATTATTCTAATTACAAAATTCCTTCGTTTGTGACACATAAACATTTTCGAGCTTAACCATTCACAGGTATAGTTTACTAGCCCGTTACCAATGCAACCATATAAGAATCTCAAAATTTTTGAAAAATTCAGGGAGCTCTTTAAAAAAATGTGCTAATATTGCTTTAAATTAAATTTCCAAAATGCATCAATAAAGTTTGCAAATTCCAAAGGAGTGAAAAGGTCAATAGTGACCCTTTTGCCGTTTATAGGAACAGTCCTTTTGCATTTGTCTAAGGGGTATCATCACTTTAAACCGATTGTTCAGGCGCGTAGCGAGCCCGATAGTTCCGAGGGGGCAATTTCCCGGTAGGTGCAATAAATGTCCCGATCACAAGCAAAAATTTCCCGGTCGCAGGGCAAAAGAATCCGAAAAGGGGCTGATTTAACATGAATATCCGTGTTTTATTTCCCGATTTCCCCTCAAGTTTTTTTTTTTTCAGAGGGGCGGTCTGACAGTCTCTCCCCCCTCCTTGCCCCCACCTGGCTACGCCACTGCGATTGTTAGTATATTTAACTTTCATTGGACAATATATTTCCTTTAACATTTTCCTATAACATTTCCTTTATTTAAACTTTGTTGTAGTATGTAATAATTCAACTATTTTGTCAGTTTCTGAGTTTTTCTCCTCATTTCCCATTTCTTTGCCATGTGTTTGGGTATTGACTTTCTTGCCCGATCTCTGTCCCTTTTACTGGCTGTCTGGAAACATGGTAAATACATCCACACTATCATATCATGTTTGCTGGGACATGTCTACATGACTTCCGAATTTATTAACCATTTCCCCCACGAGATTGTCTGTGCGAATATTGTTGCTCAGTACTAAGAATGAGTGCTCTATGATTTATTTATTCTTATGCTATATTAAAGTCTGACTCAGAGATTTCGAAATATTATTTGTTGGTGTAATAATGAAAAATAGTCAACTAGAACGAAAGATAGTAACCTAAAATGCACAATTCCGAAATTTGAGATGAATCGGATTTTTTGTTTTGATGCAGTAAGCATTTATGTGTAGAATTACGTCCCATAGGATACTGTGTATAACAAAAATTCCGGATCCGGAATTTTATAACAAAGTTGGGATTTTCTATATGAAGGAATTCGATTTAAGCTTAGCAATTTCACACAGTGATTAGTGTATGGACAAGCACTATGTACATGCAAAAAACACGATTTTTTTGGAAATTGAGGGCGCCCTCCTCAGGAAATCTCTGAGTCGGCCTTTAAAGCACAATTGCATCGAATGAAAATCTTGAATATCATGTGATGAAGATGTGTTATTTTTGTTATCATTCTCTTACAATGCTAACCGTAAAGATTCACTAGAGGTGTGATGGAATACCTATCTTTGTTCACGGATAGATAAACTTTGAACTTCTACTGTGCGTTCAATTAACTTTGATCGTATATTTCATCATTTATTCGAAAAGGAAACGAAGATGAACAAAAGTCATGAAAGAAAAGTTGTTTGGCAGACTGTGACCTAACATATTTGTGCTGGACTATAACCCATAACTTGCTGCGTAACCCCATCTCTATTCAATTTACCGCGATTGCAGAAGAAATCGAAGACCACAGGTATTCACCGACCTATATGAAATACAGGTAAACTGGTACCAATCATGGATGAGATTATTTTTAAAAACAGTGGTTTTATATATAGTAATCTCAGCAATGCACGGTACCATATTGCATGCCTTGCATATAGGTTGCTGGACACCCTTTACTTATGTTTTTCTTCTAAAAACATGAATTGAATAGAAAAAAAGGATCAGCAATAAGTTACGGGTCTTGGTTCTGCACAAAGATGTTAGGTCACAGCTTGCCAAACAACATTTCTTTCATGACTTTTGTACATCTTCGTTTCATTTTCCAATAAATGATGAAATATACGGTCAAATGTAGCTGAACTCGCAGCAGAAGCTCGAGATTTATTTATTCGTGAACGCGGACTGCTCAATCTAAATCGGGGCGATGATAACATCTGTAATCTTTTCAATTGCATGGGCAATAACAATAGCTCTGAATTTCCAGATAAAAAATAATCTGAGGTGCTTTGTCCTTTGAATCCGGGCGGATATACTGGATATCAATAGTTTTTAGTTCGCGATGTATGTAATCAAAATTATAGTAGAATTTTTTACTCCTGAGTTTTGGGGCGTGTCGACGATTCCATTTGTTCTCAAAGGTTGTA
Organism: Ophioderma brevispina; assembly: GCA_023653785.1. Lineage (NCBI taxonomy): Eukaryota > Metazoa > Echinodermata > Ophiuroidea > Amphilepidida > Ophiodermatidae > Ophioderma > Ophioderma brevispina. The sequence continues at coordinate 9,196 of JAMKCH010000748.1, forward strand.
TGCTTTACCTAATCAGTACAATAGAAATTCGATGTCACGATACCGGAATAAGACTAAGGCCATAATTTAAAAAGTGTCCCTTTTCTCACGAAGAAAATATTACAAGGCAAATGGACTGAATAAATTCCAGACACCAAACTTGAACAAACTCTGAAGCATTCAACATAAGAAAATGATACGAATAAGTAATAGTTCTTTTACGTCACTAAGGAATATTAGAAAATCTCATACGTTTACATTTATTCGTCTTGTCCCAGAAATAATATTTAACAGCTTGGTCCAATCATTAAGTATTTTAGAGTTTTGGTCACTCATAACAAACTACAATATTTAAGTGGCCTAATCCTCCTCTCACCCAGCCTCGATGTTCATGACACTTTATCCGTTCTTTGATTGACACAAAACAAAGGAATCGATAGCGTGTCTCAGACTTTGCGACAATCTATTCAATTGAATCTGGCCTTTACATATTCGATACAAAAAAGTTCATGTAAAATGGGTAAAGCATCTTATTCCGTTGAACAAAGTTGAGCATTTCAGCTGTTAATACGGCTTTTCAGTTTTTGATCGCAACACATCTCCAAATGAGTTCGTACCATCGACAATAAAACGTCAGACTATAACAATAATTATTTTGATGCGATGGCCTACGAGAATGAAAGGGAAAACGTCCACTGAGTGATAGTATTCTTTGGGAAATTGGATTTTTGTCAGTGGGTCAATACAGTCATGGGAGTTCCCAGAGTCAACTTTGGTTAGATACTCAATTGTCTATTCAGCGCATCAGTTAAAGTAACACAATTGGAATATTGAAAATGCATTTTACGATTTTCATTGTGGGAACTAGTAAACTATGGGCATGTCCTTCTATACTCATGTTGTTTCGTATTCCCCATCAGGGGGCTAGGACAAAACCAAGTGTAAAGTCATAATAAATTATTAAAATCACTAAACCGTCTGTTCCCGCAAATAAAACTGTCACATTTTCTGGAAAATTAATGAAATGTCATCTCAATTTATTTTCCCCAATATCAGTGACCGATGGACCCAAAAAATTTCAGCAATCAATGGAACTAAAGATATTCAGCAATCGGCCCGGTATGCGGTGGAAAACACTTCAGATTCTTCTGGGAGTGCAGGGCCATCGTTATATTGTGTCGCAATCATCACCTCCCCGATTTAGACTGAGTATTTTTTTCGTTGAATAAATTTTGAGCTTCTATAGTGCGTGTTCAATTAACTTTGACCGTATTTTTCAACATTTATTCGAAAGGGAAGAAAGACAAACAAAACTCATGAAAGAAAAGCAAGCTTTGACCTAACAACTTTGTGTAGAACCAAAGTCCGTAACGTATTGCTTAACTTCATTTGTATTCATGAAATTACCATGCTCTTTTGGATGTCACTATGGGATTGTGGAGAATCAAATTAGACAAAACGGTTGCATAATCACTATGAGCTAATAAAATCTCAATTCCCTTGGCACAGTTAAGTAGCTTTCGTTCACCAATGTATTTAGAAAATACAAAATGGTTTTTGGGTATGATATATGATACCCGGATCACACAAGGTTAGTTCATGTCAATGTATGTACAAGTACAACCCACTGAACTGTGTCCTTGGTGGATGAGCATATGGTAACTCATAGTGAATTTTCTCCGAAAAAAATCGCTTTGAATCCTGCGTTTATATTGACACACGCTGAAGATATTTACATATCATTCTATGCAGTAACTTCCACCCAAACATTAACTAAAGAGCGAGATAAATAATAAATTTTACAAAATGTTTGTAAGCCCAACTGTTCAGCTGAGATATAGTGTGGCTTCTAACGGAAAATACGATTGATCCAAAAGTAAGTACCATGCATTGCTCTGATACTTAGTGTCCAGGCTGTTTAAAGACGTAAATTAAACTATATTAGGTCAATATGGTTCAAATATTTATTTATTGACCTTCAAAGTTTTGAAATATTTTTGTACGTTGGCCCACTCAGAGATTAAAATGTATTGTTTGATAACGTCACTGTCATCCACTTTAACAGCAAAACCAACTAACATTGGCAAAATTTAACTCCCTCTTTCAAGGTTATATTCATGGTTAAAGACAGTTGATATTTTGCCTTCTCCCCTGGTGTATTTTAACTCACCATTTTCCAGTCGAAAAAACGTCCGCGAGGAGGTTCACTTAAGACAGGTTGATAACATCACTTGTAAAAAGCCAGAGCCTACTTATCTGTAGACGATTTAATGGAACTTCCCGAAAACGTACTCACATTATTGTTTTTATTCTACAGATTAGATTGTGGTTCGGTTGGAGTGGAATTCAGCGTAAAGCATGCGCCCAATCCTTTGGGCCTGATTGAGGGTTTTCATGAATGATGATTTTGGTAAAGTGGTGGCGTAACTGTTCTTCGGATTGACTTGATTTTTAGAGACAAAGTGAATGATAATAAACAGCCTGGTTGGAAATGGCCAGGAATATTCATTCTCTCTCTCTCTCGTCAGTTCCTATAGTGCTCGTGCTACCATCAATTCCAAATTCTTTTATTTTTATTTTCCTTCCAATTCTATTCTTTATCTAATAGCCGGATTGAGTAAACGTTGTCCTGTAAGTTTCTTGTCCTGCCGTGCCGTTGTCTTGCCCGCCGGTTTGTGTAACTTTGTGTTCTGTTCTTGATTTGTTTTTTCTTTGTTTCATAGCCCATATCTGCGGCTTCAGGTGCTGGCTTATCTTACCAGATAAGCACTGCCAGCATGTTTCACTGTGAAATGCTTTTGATTTCCGAGGAACTCGACCCTTACCATCAAACCTTTGTCGAATGAAGTGATTTTATTAGTCACCAATAAATATAGTTACTGTAATGTTACGCTGCCTTTATCGTATCATAGTTGGTTTAAGAAGTTAGTCTAAAGCGCAATTTAGCAATATGCAAACGGAACTAGTTCCTCCAATATCGAGCGTTTCCAGTGATGTGAATATTAATTTCGAGTGATTTTTTTTCGGTTAGCAATTCTGAAAATTAGCTTGAGATATTTTGGGTTGAACTATGCGTTTTTCGTTTCCTTATTTTGTTTATAAAAAAATGAACGGCAAATTCATCAGTTTGTTCACTTTTAGTGTTGTTCATTTCTATTGAGTCGTATTATATTCGTGATAAATTTTTGAAAGTAACAATCTTAGGGAATATTTCAGTTCACATTTGTAAATCATCATCATCATCGTCGTCGTCGTCGTCAATATTATCATCATCATCATGCATCTATCTAACTGTATTCTTAAAGCAATTCTTTTCCGTCTCTAGTAGGAGGGCACACTGGCTGAGTAACCTTTAGGAAAAGATGGTCATGTCATCTACATACTCGTACAATACTTGTGGTAGCTTTAACGTGACCGTCCAAATGGATTCTGTAATGGACTTAATGTTGTGATAAAAGCTGCATTAAGTTTTACAGCATCATCTGTTTTATTTAGCCTATATGCACCGGGTGTTTGAAAAAAAATCGAGGGTTATTTTGGAATGTTATTAATGTTCGGTGCATGGTTCTACCACACACGGGACGTTTTTCTGGTATACACATATGACTACAATAACTCCGAATCGTTTATCAATGCGGAAGATCATTTTAATAATAAGATAACCAAACCAAAAATACAATATTGATATATCATTTACAGATGAAATAAATCGAGGAAGTTTTAGTTCATTAAAATAGTGCGCATCAACGGATCTTTAACAAACAAACGATCTACTGTAGGTCATTAGTAGTATGAAAAAAGCGTGTGAAAATTGATCTACTCTTAATTTTCTTGTGCTCAACACTGTTGAGTGAATTTCAGGGACACAGCCTATAACGCTAATGCTTTAGAAACATGAATAGGAATAACCTTGCTCCACATTGACGTTGTTAAGATAACAGTTCTATCTTGGAGAATATTGCATATTGTCCAGAAGGTCAAAACAGACTTACAGCACAGGGTGAAACTTCTAGCCATCTTCATCTTGAGCTACCATAACATTTAAAGTGAGCGTTATCATCTGATCATGAATGGGCACTTTCCACGCACCATTACCTCCCGATCAGTCTGTTACACATATTCGTGCCTGGAACTACAAATAGCATGTGGTTATAGAACCGACAGAAAGACCATTTCAAACATTAGTTCTATCTGTCCCTAGAGAGCCACTTTCTACATCCATTCCATTAGCTTTACATTAAGCCATCCACTTTTTATTTCGGCCAATTGTCTTTTGTTGAGCATGAAATTGACGTGCTACAAGACACTAATCTAAAAGTTCAGGAGAACTTTTGTCTTTTTTCCAGGAGTGTTTGATTCAACAATCAAAAGTAATAAGTACGGTTTGCAACATTGCAAAACTTAAAAAAAAATGTTAGAGGGCGGTTACTTGGAAAGCACTGACACAAGTGCCGTCATGGATGCTGAATGGATGCAGATTCCGTTCGTGTGAAAATTGATCTACTCTTAATTTTCTTGTGCTCAACACTGTCGAGTGAACTTCAAGGACACGGCCTATAACGCTAATGCTTTATAAACATGAATAGGAATAACCTTATTGTAAATTGACGCTTTAAAGATAACAGTTCTATCTTGCAGAATATTGCATATTGTCCAGAAGGTTAAGACAGACTTACAGCACAGAGTGAAACTTCTAGCCATCTTCATCTTGAGCTACCATAACATTTAAAGTGAGCGTTATCATCTGATCATGAATGGGCACTTTCCACGCACCATTACCTCCTGATCAGTCTGTTACACCTATTCATGCCTGGAACTACAAATAGCATGTGGTTATAGAACCGACAGAAAGACCATTTCAAACATTAGTTCTATCTGTCCCTAGAGAGCCACTTTCTACATCCATTCCATTAGCTTTACATTAAGCCATCCACTTTTTACTTCGGCCAATTGTCTTTTGTTGAGCATGAAATTTACGTTTTACAAGGCACTAATCTCAAAGGTCACGAGAACTTTTGTCTTTTTTCCAGGAGCGGTTGATTCAACAATAAAAAAATAATAAGTTCGGTTTGTAATGTGCCAACGCAAGTATTGAAACATTTGCAAAAAAAACTTCTTTTAAAAACAATGTTAGAGGGCGGTTACTTGGAAAGCACTAGGACACAAGTGCCGTCATGGATGCTGAGTGGATGCAGGTTCCTTTCAGTATCCGCCATTTTCTTTCAAGTAGCCTACATGTATATTCCACATGCTTTGAATGTATGTTATTATTCTGACCACAATTTATTTAGATACTTTCAATTCATGGCATCGATAGCTTTGTAACGATATAAAAATAACCTACTCTATACGAATTATTATAGGTAACATAGAGAGTGAAACTTAGTTGATTTTTATAGTTCAAATAACATTAGACGCTAAAAGTACATGTTCTGCTTCTTCATTTCTGGATAAACTACCTTCCCGTGATGAAAGCAGTAATGTTACTCGCTTATTACCCTAAGTAATACGTGTCTTTTAAGTTGACAGTCTAAATAGTTGGCGACAAATACCTCCTACACTGCATCTTCCAGTCAATATCTTACTATAGCTCGTGAGAAATGGACTGGCACAGGATGTTTAAAAAGGTTTGCACTGCGTGCACTGTTCGGCATCACAAGCACACACACACACAGACAGACACATACACACACATGTATGCACGCACGGACACACACACCAAATACAAAAAGAGTGTATATCTTCCCTTTCGGGCATATGTGTTAATCCATGTCAGGTTACATCATATATTTAGCAATAATAAACCACTTAGACTAGACGGGACAATTGTCCTTGATATTTACCGAAGTGACAAACACCATATTTCGAAATTGCCAATAACCTTACTTTCATTGTTATTTCCGGCCACATTCATGAAGATAGAAATGAAATATGACGGCTTCAATCTTGTGTTAAGAACTTGTGTTAGAGTGTGTTTATTTCTTGGTATCTTGTCGCGGTGAAAATACTGCGGGGACAGCGTGGCTAGAAGTATGTAAATTGAAATTCGAATTGAGAATCCTTGGACAACAAATATTCATAAAGACAAAGGAAAACTGAATAGTCATCCAAATTAGGAGAAACCTGAATGTACATTAATGATTATATAGAAAATGTCAACTGACGGAAAGGCTAATTTGGGACTTCTTTGGACATTCCTGCAATCCACATACCAAAAGTTGGCCGTACATTTAGAGAAAATATTGATTATCGATTCCTTCAAAATACCGGTCAGTTCCTCATGCCTACACAAATGACCTCAAATATTGAATTTCATTTTGAGCGACCGTTATTGCTAACTAAGTTGTGAACTAACTGCCCTAATTTTTTCAACCTTACATTTCATACTTAGAATCATTTCAAATTATTACGCAACTCCAGGAATTATTGCAAATACTAGGATATAACGATATTTTTTGGGGTAAAAAAAAAAGAAGTTTGGCCAAAAAAATGAAAAAAAAACCAACATGCCAAAAATATTTGACGAATTTTACATACATTTGTGATAAATGTTCAAATATCCCAACCCCAAAAAATGTGCATAGTGATCAAATATTGTGAAGAACAGCATTTCCCAATGTGCAACATCTTACTAATTCGAAATATTACACATTGTAATATGTCGAAAAAAATCTGTATTTTAAACATACTTTAACACGACAACTCAACAGACCCCTCATTATAAATATGCTAAATATTGTACAGTGGGATAACAGTGAGATTCAGGTGACGTAACGCCCGGCTGTAGTCAGAGATCAGTGGCCGAAGTAGCCAACGGATTAGCACAATTCCCAATTCAAGTAGGCTTGGCATACATTTTGTACATGAGCCCACGCGCGATTTCTAGATATGATGGCGGTCAATATCAAACTCCATTTCCCGGTAACCGTAACAGCATGCAGTTCGAGTTAAATGTTTAAGTTTCCCAGCCTCAATTTTTTTATCGTAATGTCGTTTAAATGTGATGAACGCAAACCCGTTTAAAAAGGGTTGGTTGGTTTTTGAAGATTTGCATCATACATTTGATCATTTTCTAGATATTTACATGGAAACTCGCGATTGTGGACCGAATTTTACATGACTGCAAACGTCAAATACCTCAGGTATCCAAAGGATGATAAAAATAATACTCATAGGTAGCTTATGATGTCATCGATTTCAATTCATTGAACTTTCTTTGCCTAAATAGAAAGTATTGTACTACCCTGGAGTTGGCGTGGTTTTTGCTTCTCCTAATTGATCTGATCTTGAAATTACACTCTAAAAAATAATTTACTCAGTACGGGGAGTAAAGCGTGTTGAGTAAAAAGTTGAGTCAATTTGGACTGTTTGTCACAGCTGTTTGAAAGTCTCATTTATTATGACAAAACCAGAATAAAAGATGATATGTCTGTATATTGTTCAATTTTGATGTTCTTAGCCAAATATGTAAATAAATAAATAAAAATAAATAGAGGGCGCTATAACATACAAATCATGACCTTTGTAGGCCTATATGGCAAGATTCCCGCAATGGATTGTCTGATTTTTGCGGAGATAATAGCTCTTGCATGGCCCGCCCCCCTGCCTATATCAGTTGTCAAAATTGTGTCGCCACTGCTTAAAATTGTTCTAAAAATAAATTAGACAATTTGTATGGGGTCAAACAGCTGTGTTGTTTCAAAAACAGCGAAGCGCTATTTATTGACGTTGAAGGAAAGGCGAATTCAACGCGAAAAATTCGAGAGGTCTCATTTGACGTGGTTCAAAATATGGAAGAACAGTAAGGATAATATGAATTTGTAGGTAAACCAATTTTTAATTTCCAAATTTAATGTCAAAACTGCGTTGGAAATACATCAAAGAAAATAAATAATCAAATTTTGGAGTCTTATCATTAATTTTGTAGAAGTAGTTGACATGCGTTATAAAAATGTACTTTGAGCACAAAGTTATGATACACTAGCCGAGGCACACATGAATGTATACATTATCGCAGAGTGAATAGGATGCTTCATATCGCTCTTAGTATATTAGTTACCGGTAAAGCGGTAACATTCCTCTAATAATGGATTATTCTGGTTTTCAGTGCGATTAAAGTATTATAGTCATTTGACATTATTGGCATGATTGGCGATGAAATACGTTCTACATTGATCCTTTCCGTCAACCCTGACAGATTTTGTATCGGTTATAACACATTCAGATGGGACATATGGGCAGCCTTCTCTTAAAACGCTGAACTTAGACTTAGTATATTTGAATTTAATTAAATGCATTTTGATGATTAGTCCGTATATTTGTCATTAAAAAATGAATACTTTTTAAATTTGAAATAAACAAGTACTCTACTACGGTCATATACAGGAACCAAGTTAAATTCTTGTATCGTATTGTCCCATAGGCTACTGCGCTGTACTTTACCCCCATTTACGGGCCAAATCTGCACTTTAGATTCGGCACACATGTAAAGAAGCTATCGGTTCAGGTAATACAAACTTCTCAAAACCTTTCTGAGCTTTGATTGTTGTTTTCCCTTGCGTTACTATGACAAGTCCATTAGGTTGGTGCAGGGCACAGTGGATCACGAGTGATCCAGGGTGAGTCAAAAAAACTTGACCCTGATTGTGTCCGCCATTTTGATCATTTAAATAGCATATATCTAACATATGTGGTATCATCGGAAAGTCTATTTCATTTTCTTGAATTTGCTGAAAAAGATCATTCCAATTTGATAAGAATAGGCCGAGCTACTGTCTTTTGAATCAAGTAGTCAGCTTTTACCCCTATCCACGGATTCCAATTTGAATGCACGGCGGCCAACTAAGCAAATGACTCCCCAAAATGATGATAAGGGTATATCTATGTTTATATCAAACACAGTGGTCTCTTAAAGGTGTAAAAGCCAGTGATAATGGTAAGTTTTATTTGTAACACATTTTTCAAGATGTGGCATATTTTGGTCTACAAATATAGACAATACTTTAAACCTCAAAAGGTTGTCGCCAATGTATGTTCCTTCATATGGTATGATTCATTCAACTCCTCCAGAAACTTATACATGTATCAAGTTAATTTATTTTTCAAATGATTTTTGTGGGTGATGAGGACGTAAAAAACGTTAAGAGGGTATCGATGGTAAATTAAGACTGCATTGGGTGGTTAAATAGCGTCACATTTATTCTGTAGTCTATAAATAGCCCCGTTTGCTACTGGACAGTGATTTGACTGTTCAACGCCGTTGAATCCGTGGACATTGATTCAAACGACTGGAGACGTTCAAAGAGCTTGTAGGTATAGCTGAGGAGTGATATTAGTCTATAGCTCTTGGGATTAGATGGGTCTTTCCCAGGCTTTAGGAGTGCCATAATATGTGCTTTCCTCCAGATCTTTAGGAACCTGTGGGAGATAAGGCAGCAATTGTTGAGTTCAAAAAGCCACTTTGCTACTGAGTCAAAGTTTCTTAGCTGCTCAGTTGAGATGTTGTCAAGGACTACTGTTTTACATGGTTGAAGTTTAGCAATACCGGTTTCCAGTTCGTCCATGTTAAACCGGCGAGTGAAACCAGGGTCGCCACTATACCTCCTATGGTCTATTTTGATCTTCTTGGGCTTGATCTTGCACTTGCCATTTAAAAGCAGTTGGTAGGCAACTTGATTGGGTGTAACATTTGGCTGCTGTGGAAGTTCTATTGGATTCCCTCGAAACTTTCGGATGGTAGACCATGCTTTTCTTGCTGTTATGGATTATATCAGTGGATTCAATTAAAGTGTGCTAAGTTTTAATCTTTTCCTGGGAGATCCTCTCTGACTCTTCCTCTCCTTTCAAACATGGTGCTATACTCTTGATATTCTTTAGCACATACCTTGAAAAGGCCTGGTATGTATTCTGTCCTACAGCCTTTGGGTATGAATCTCCGAGCAGTCTGTTCACTAGTTGGCCAAATTTGTCATAGTTTTGGGGTCATCAGTGAATCCTTGCCATTCTACTTTCCTACAGTTAGTAAAGTGCTGCTTGAAAGGCACTTTGTTTAGTCTTACGGCAGCGTTGACATCATCCAGAACAATCTTGCTACACAGGCTAGATATATGTTTTTACTAACAATAGCTAGATCAGGGTTGTAACCCCTCTTTCAAAGGGCACTATAAAATGATGGAGGCAGCTTAGGGTCGTGAAGGAGACGTAGATGTTGTAGGTAATAAATAATAATAATAATTAGGCATTTATATGCGTCATCTATCTAGAAAACCTATTCCGAGGCGCAAACAAAAAAAACAAACAAAATACATGAAAAGCAAACAGTTACAAAGAAAAACAGCGAGTTAATTGTCATAAGCAATCTTAAACAGGTGAGTTTTTGAACTCTTCTTGAAAGTCTCAAGTTACAAAATCTAAGTTCTGAAGGAAGTGAGTTCCAGAGTCTAGGACCAGATGCATAAAAGGCCCGGACGCCATATGAAGATGAAGTTCGAGGAACAGAAAGCAAATGTTTATCTGACGATCTAAGGTGACGTGATGGAATATGTGGTTTTAGAAGCTTGCTGATATAAGAATGTGCCATGTTATGAAGAGCTTTCCAGGTGAGGAGGAGGAGTTTAAAATGGATGCGATACCGAATTGCCAACCAGTTTAGACTTTGTAAAAACAGGTTAAATATGTTCAAATTTTCTTGTCCTTGTGAGCATACGTGCAGCAGCATTTTGAGCGTGTTGAAGTTTACTAAGTTGCCGCTCAGTAATCCCATACAATAGAGCATTACCATTATCAAGGCGTGGCGTGGCTAAGGCGTGAACGAGTGTCGCTGCAGAATCATCATCAAGCACTTTACGGATCTGGCTAATGTTCCTAATCTGGAAGTAAGTGGATTTGCACACATTTTTAATGTGGTCATCCATTGATAGAGTGTTGTCAAATATGATTCCAAGATTACGAGCATAAGCAGAAGCACGAATGTTGCAGGAAGCAATTTGAAGACTGTCAGTGGTAGTAGGTTTGTTTATGATATTTCGAGGTAATACTGATTCAGTTCAGTTTTGTCAATCGAGCGGCAACTTAATCAGAGGATTATCAAGTCGAAAGATAAGCTGGTGTCGTCAGTTACAGTATACGTGCGATAACATGTGTCTGAGCTCTGTAGCATAGATCTGATATAGTGAAAAATCGCGGACTAAGTATAGATCCTTGAGGGACACCGAAGAGAGGAGATGAGGAAAGATGACAAACTGGCCATTGATGATGTTTACAGTCTGTATTCGATCAGTTAGGTAAGAGTGGATACATTTGAGTGCACTTTCCCTGACACCGAGAGAGGAGAGACGCGACAGAAGGATATTGTGGTATATGGTATCGAAGGCAGCAGATAGGTCGAGGAGAACCAGATACACACCACGCTTCTGATCAATACTGCGCAAAATGTCATTCTGAACACAGAGTAATGCTGTTTCGGTTCCATGGTATTTCATATAGGCCTATTGAAAGCATTCATAAAGGTTGTTAGAAGCGAGGTGATGAGCAATCCGAGACGATACAACTTTTTCAATTACTTTTGAGATGAGTTTGATACAGGACGGTAGTTCTTTAAAATTTCGGAGTCAAGCGATGGCTTCTTAAGAGCTGAGTTCAATGGTGAGGACTTCGATGTTACTGTCAGCAGATATTGAGGTTGCTTCTACAACGGTGCACATATATAGCACTTCCATGCTGTCGGTGTGATCTCTCGATGGTAAGGACCATTCTTGGTATGGTTGGGCGACGGCTATCGGTTATTCTCTGGGTTTCCTACAGACATAGGGCATCGCATTGGAGATTGTTACACATGTCAGCAATGATGTTACTTTTTGCATTGGAAAATCCCTCGATATTCAGTGAAGTTATAGTCAAGGCAGACCTTAGAAAAGGTCTGCACTGGCATCTAGTCATGATATGGGAATACTTGAGAAATGATGTTATAGAAGAATAGTGTTTGGTGGTGGTGTAGAGATTGGCTTCACTGGCGAGCAGTTACTGACGGGGGAGACCACAGGACGGTTCTCTACTTCTCCCCCGACATACCATTACGGTAATAATGTGAGCGGTGATCATGTACATTACAATTCCATAGATTACTGTACAAGTAATTTCCGGTAACCCATATTTTAGCATGTAGCATCAAAAAGGAAAATAACTCAGCCAACATATTTTGCAGATGAGATGAGAAAAATACAAGCTCTCTAATAATACCAAAATCTTGATGGAGTCAGAGGTTAGGTAGAGGCTACGGATCGGGTAGAGCATCTTTAACCCTCTATTCAAGACTAGGCAAATTAGTTCTTTAGAACGAACTAACTTGGTCGTCCAATACTTTTTAAGTCAATAGAGAAAAACTCGTCATATAACATAAGCTTACGGCGTGCTCCCCACTAGAATACAAACAAAAACATAGGTAATACTGTGTGTATTTGCTCGAATTGTCTCGGATACATTTGAACAAATACATTGCATTGTGTTGTCTCTTTTTAATATAAAAATGTGTGAAAACAGCATTCACTGTCTCACACAGCGGGTCCGTATCTACCTCATGTAAATATCCGATATACATTCAATGTTATGTCATTCGCTGTGCCCTGGCTTCGGGTATTTACCCATGGGTTGTCAAATGTGCTTTGTTTCAATATTATCTGTAGATTCGCAATATTTGGTCTGGAGAGTGGAGGACGGCTACGGAATAAGATTTGAACAGAATGACATGGTTTTGTATCACTCACTTGCCCATCATGCCCTAGAATTTTCATTTGACGTGGGAGACACCATTTTCTTCCCACAAGAGGACTTAGAATCTATTTGACCACTAAAATGAGGTCAAGAAAGAACCATTGTGTCTTGTTTTTATGCACTTTGGGAGTTGCGGTTAGATTGCTGGATTAGGAAATGATAAGAAAATGTAACGCATGTTCCATCACAAGATTTCAACATCTTAAAGACACTATCAGTGATATTTTATCCGACAAGAGTGAAATATTTGGATGTGCAGGAATAGTTTTGAAAGGTGAAGGATAAGTCTGTTGTAGAAGTCTCATAAGTTATTTTTCAACCGAAGAATTAACAGAAAGAGAAAAGGAAGAAAAAAGAGAAAGAAAACGGCAGTGTTCAAAGATACGAATTCAAATTAATTATAGTATGGTGCTCGGCCCAAAGAACTTGCATGTGACCTTGAGCAAGAGTCCACACAAAAAATTTTGATGGGTTCTAGCAAGATTTGACCTACTGAATCTAAATCTGGATGATGCACTTGAGCATTTTTGAGATAGGGTAGGGGGGGTAAATTAACAGCGGCAAAATTTGGAATGCTTCCATAATGTTTTGGTTAAAAGGTGTATGATGTTAATATGGTCTTGGATTAAAAAAGGTATAGTGTATAATATAGGGAATGTATCTTTACACATCAAGTCTAAAATGGTTCAGGTCATCCTGGGGTAACAATTACAGAATGCCCACAGATCTTTTCAAATTGGGCCTCAAATTCTTCATTTGTTATGATATTAATGGTTAAATTATAGGGTACCACTTTTGCTGGAAATTTGTGGTATAAATAAGGGAGAAATAATGGAGAAGGTCCACAGGGTCTATGGGGGTAATCATTTTGTCTCTGTTAGATACCTTAGCAATGATTGACATGAGTAAATCGTTTTTTCGTTTTAACATTCCATACGAACAATTTGAAACCAATTTGAAAACAATAATCGGAGCATCGTTGTATATATTTAATCCCATGATGACTTGAACAAAATTTTGGTCTGTAGGTAAACACAAAAATAGGTTGCAGGGTTTATAGCCAAACATACTTTTTTAAACTTAGGACAAGATAAAACTTCTATAATATGCAAATTCCACATGAAACATTTACAAAACTGTAATCCTGTAAATTACCCCTCTTACCTTCTCACAATGCTCAATGGGGCCAAAGCTGCATAATCCAGATTTGAATCAGCAGGTCAAGTGCCTGGAAACCATCAAAAACAATTTGTGTGGACGGTTGCGCACAGTATAGGGTCGAGCACCGGATATTACGTGTTGTAGTAAAAGGTCCGTTCGGAAATTATGACAATAACCGATTTTGTATTTTTTACGCTGCGTTTGGTCGGATCACTTGCAGGGTATGTTAGAATACCAATACTAGTTCCAGACATGCAAAAATCTGATTTTTGATGATTTTTTTGTTTATCTGATTTATCAAATCACTGATAGTGCCTTTAATTATATGCAATTAAGCTTCACTAGGGACGTTTACTATTTGAAGAAAAACTTCACTCGTCTGTGTTTTAATATGTGTTAACTATGTCTAGTATTGTAAGATTTCTTATGTTGCTTATTAAGCTTCACTTGGGACGTTTACTCTTTGAAGACAAATGTCACTCGTCTGTGTTTTAATATGTTTCATAGCTTAATAAGCAACATAAGAAATCTTACAATACTCGACAACTGAATATGAGCGCACAGACAATCTCGTGGGGAAATGGTTAGTAAATACGAAAGTCATGCAGACATGCCCAGTAAGCACGTTATGATATCAAGGGTGTATTTTTAGGTAGTCAGTAAGGGAACTGGGATTGGAGAAGAACGTGAAAACACAAATGAATGAGAGTTGGGAACTATAAAAACATAAGTTGAAAAGGAATAGATGACAAAATAGTTATATGAATAGACGAATGCAAGAAGTTAATGTCGTAAACTGGGACTGTAGAAATACTGTGAATTCGGGTGAGTAATCAAACATATTAAAACACAGACGAGTGAAATTTTTGTTCAAATAGTAAACGTCCCTAGTGAAGATGGAAAGCGATCATTTCTGGGCCTAAAATGTGTTTTTGTTTTCTATGTGGGCATAGAAAAAAGTCCAAAGAAAGGCCTAAAAGTGCAATGAGAGATTTCACCGTCAAAATATTTGTCCCTAGAAAATCTGGGGTTTTTTTGCACAAATGTAAAGCTTTTTCCAAGTGATAGCCCTTAGACGAATGCAAAAAGTCAGTGTCCTAAAGTGGAATTGTATAAATATTGTGAATTCGGGTGAGCAACGAAACATATTAAAACACAGACGAGTGAAATTATTCTTCAAATAGTAAACGTTCCCAGTGAAGATGATCGTTTCTGAGCCTATTTTAGCAAATATTATTTTCACTGTCAAGGCAGTTCTGTGGCCAAATACAAGGTAAGAAATCTATTTGGGTCATATCTATATATGTATAATCACTACATATGACACAATATATTAGATGCTCTAAAAATCTCTCATTGCACTTCTAATATACGAACCAAGCATCGGGCAAAGTATACCAACTTTATACACATGCGTGTTGAGTGCTCCCACAATGTAACCGCTGTCTGTCTCTGTCTTTCTGTGTGTGTGTGTGTGCGTCTGCGTCTGTCTGTCTGTCTCTCTCTCTCTGTATCTATTTTTTAAAAAAAATGACGCGAAGTAATCCTGACTAAACTAAATATTAAATGATTTAGATGCCGACTAAGAAAATGATAAGCATCTTAGCCGTAGTTAAAGGTGTGGGCGTTTCGCTGATTTTGATCAATTGCTCTGGCAAGCCTTTGCAGTATCAGCTAAAGTTTGAATGACAGATTGAATGCGTCGGCTGTACTATATTACAATATTCAGTGTTTGTTGATAACCATTTGGATTTGTTGTAGATCGCGCGAGTAATTGCAGTTATTCGTGGCTTGGGAATGTACTGATTGGTTGCATGCTGAAAAGTATGAACAGCTTTATTCGTCTCGTGTGAACAAGAAAGTTCATAAGCAGAATTTTTATTTTTGATTTGTTGTTACCAGAATCACCAGGAAAAGAGATGACTTTTTATTACTATATTTAAAGGGACAAGCAGCGATTTGCTCATCCGAAACATCGAAAAAATTCATATTTTGATATTTTTGTTATTGACATGGATGTGCTAACATAACCTGCAAGTGGTAGGCTTGAAATCCGTATATTAAAGACAAGGCAGTACCTTTTATCTGATTCTGTAATTTAGATACGTGCGTATCAAAATTCCGACTTGAGATAAAAAAAGGAAAAGGCCTTTTTCTCTGTGAATATCCGAGATTTTTAAGCATGATATTGTGCGGCATGACCTGTACAGTTTGACCTCAAACACAAAGATTATTTATATTTGTTTATTCTGTACTGGTGTAAATCACAATCAGCTGTTTAGTGTAGATTTTGAGACACCATTGCTGTATATCTTTTTACGGGAGACTGTATGAAAAATTTCTTCAAATACTTCATTTTTTTCACTATTTGGTGTCTTTTTTCTACATTAAAGCAATTATATGGAATTATACACACTTATCCCTGATTTATAAGTTTAAAAAAAATGCATTTCTACATTTTTCGATTTTCTCGCATTATCGCTGCTAATCCCTTTAATATGGATTAGAAACTTGAATCGAGACAAGTTTAAAGGGACGTTGTATGTGATAGTAGATTTTTCTCTTTCAGTTTTATTAATATTAACTTGTTCAATATTAGTCTTGGCATTTCAAAATACGCAATTTTAGAAAGGAAAGGAATTTCAAAATAAATGACACAAAATCTTAAGCTTACTATAGTTCACGATTGTACAGAAAATCATTGGAAAACACGGCATTACACCAGTATCTTTATCACTCTTAAGACATGTTTAATACAGAATATCTTTTTGATAAACCTTAATCTTTTGATTAAAATTACAGTATTATTAGTTTTTATTATTGTTATCTTTTTAATATTTTGAACATAACACGATTACTTTTGCTTAAGGAATTTGACGCTTACTTACAAAATGAAAAGAGTGCAAACATTTCAGTACAAGTAAAAGGGCATTTCGTCATCCATAGCCTTTTCCTTCACCCTCACACATACCTCATAATTGTTTTTTTTATTTTTCCTATTTTTCTTTCTGAACCATTAGCTCAAATATTGGCCTCCCAAATGTATGCTATGTCCTAGTCTGCAGTATGCCCTAAGGACCTAACACAAGAGTTTGAAAAAATGTGTTTAAAATGTTTTCCTAGCTAACATTGACCCGTTGATTTAAATATCGCGATGATTCCTCCACTTTGATATCCTTGAGCATTTTATGATGAAGAGTGTAAATTAGAAGTGTGAAATTTGTTAATGTTTCATAAAGGGTTAAAAGGTGAATAGACGTGTTTATCTGGTCCAAAGGATTTAAAAAAATGTTTAATTTGCTATATATGTTTAACCTTTTGTGTTTACAGGCCAAAAGCTGTACAAGATTATCATAGGGACAAATGTCTCGATTTGATTCAAATGGATGGCAAATTGTTCGTATGGGACTGTTTCAACCAAAATATACATTAACTTTATTTATGTTAATCACCTCAATGGTATTTAGCGGAGGTTAGAGTGATAATCCCACATAGACCGAACACTATCAATCGTTCCTCCTTAATTATATCCCAAATTGCAAATGTGAAGAAAAAAACATATAACATGAATTTGACATAATTTACTATCTATCACGTCTATACACCTTTTAATACCATATAAAACGTTAACATGTTTTACTCCTGTTAATTAACTACTTCTTTATTTAAAAATACTCATTGATGACAAGGTAGCATCATCAAGATTTGGAATCAGCAGGTCAAAATTGTCCAGAAACCATCAAAACATTACGTGCAGATTCTTCTGAAAGGTCATATGCAAGATTCTATGGGTCTACAGATTCCGACGTTTCTCCGTGAAATTTTGTATTCTTTAAGGGACAAAATTACGATAGAGTGACCTATAGGCAATGTTATGCAAATATTTGCACACAAAACGAACAGGCACCATCAAGATTTAAAAAGTATTTTTTCTGAGGAAATCTGTTGACCCAGTTAAAAGAGAGTGTTATCATCACGAAATGTACCATTTACACAAACATTGTTTAATATATTATTTTGCAGATGATTCCAATGATGCAACAACAAGGACCTAATTGGTAAAAAGTGAGATTGCAGAGGGAAGGTTAGTTTTGGTTACACACCACTAACTCACTTATACACAGTAGTCTATGGGGAAAATGGCAACTTTGAGCATGTTTCTTAACATTTAAAACTCTGACAAAGGGAATACAACAATTTCACACCAAAGTACAAGCCAATATCACCAAATAACCCAATTTTGAACATATGATGACCAGAACATTTTAGTTACGAATCACCAAACTCGTCCGAGGTCAGACCGGCAACACAAGATTCTCTATAGTCGCTATAAAGCTAGTAATTTGCAAATCGATGTGAAATTGATGAGCAAATGCCACTTAGTTTGAGAAAGCATACCAGTCTATCATGTCGATCATGAAATTTCATCACTTTCTTAATATAACTAGTGTATTTTCAGACATTTGAAAGCACTTTTTCCAGATGCCATGCAAGAAAGTAGTCCACCCAAGATTTTTTATCCTTACGGCAGCCATGTTAGTGGTGTATAACCTTTTGGAAATCCATCATAGCTTGCTGTTCAATTCAGAAACTAGAAATGTTACTTAGTATAGAAAAAGGTTGAATTTATAGGAAATGCTTATTTAATTGCCATAGCTGATACACAATACCCATGTTAGTGGTGCTGTACCGTAAGGTCCTGAAATTTGTGAACATGGTGAAAGGAATACTTTGATAGACACATCAAATAGCTGATGACATCTGTTTCCTGAAATCCCTGTTGAAAGATACGCGCGCTAAAACTGCATTACCACAATAATATTCATGTCAATCTCTAAGCAGTCACTCTGTAATTTTATATCTAAGGCATTTTGTGTTATGTCTGTTTTAATCAAACCTTTCATGCCTTTTATTCCAAAGAAAATTGGGTGAACTCCTGTCGTACATTGCATTTTTTACTGTTGAATAAAATCTAGATCACACGTAACAAAAAAGATAACGTCGATTTGTAAGACCTCACAGTTATAATATGACTAACTTCTTGCAACATAATATTTACAGGATTTACTGTTCATATAGAGGGTCAACGTAGAGGTGCTATGTGCTACTTTGCGCCTACGGCACTGGCTGTTCCGTGAAACTAGTCAGTGCTGAGTTTCATTGTGTATTTGTATAAACGAATTACCCAATAAGC
Source organism: Ophioderma brevispina (assembly GCA_023653785.1). Lineage (NCBI taxonomy): Eukaryota > Metazoa > Echinodermata > Ophiuroidea > Amphilepidida > Ophiodermatidae > Ophioderma > Ophioderma brevispina. The sequence goes on from JAMKCH010000748.1 coordinate 28,298, forward strand.
ATTCCAATATAGAATGTCTTTATTTTCATTCATAACTCATTTTCTTCTCAGAGTGGATGGAATTTTATAACTCCTTCAATTTCGCTGAAAATTCCAAATATTTTACGCAATGTATGAATAATGAGGAAGATGAAGTGTCGCAAAATGTTTTATGAAATGACGTGATTGTAAAAAAATGCACTGAAACTAAAATATTTAAGGAATGATGACAAGAAGATCGCCGCAAAGGATAACCAACCTACACGACATAGATGCAACTGCCGCAACAAGGACCTGTGCCCACTGCAAGGAAATTGTTTGAAACCTAACATCATCTACAGCGCCGAAGTCAAAGTAGCGAACAGGGACTTAACCAGACTTTACATGGACTTGCGGAACCACCTTCAAGACTAGATTCAACACAACCACAAGACATCCTTCAGAAATGAAAAGCACCCCCCAGAACAGCACAGAACTCTCCAAATACGTGTGGCAGCTTAAGAACAACAACCAACCCTGCGACATCACATGGTCAATTGTATCCAGCGCCCGACCGCTACTCCAGCGGAACAAGAATGCGACCTCGCCTCACCGAGAAGCTGGCTATCATCAACGCCGACAAACGCAGACTAATCAACAAGCGACCCGAACTGATATCCAAGTGCCGCCACGAGAACAAATTCTACTTGGCAAACCACTCCAGCATCACCTATGAAAATATGACCACCATACCTCTCCGCCGTCCGCAACTTCTCATCTTCCATCTCATGCCGCCCTCTACGACCATCAACTTCTCTCTACGACGTCCGCAACACCGCTATATATTCTCCGCATCCACCGAATAGCAGCCAGTTGTCTGATGATCGCACAAGCGTGAAACTCCGACTACCGTTCCAGCAGTTTCATCAATGTGGACCGGATACATATTCAGAGGTTTTAATGAGTTGTACTACGGGTTGTCTATAACAAATCTTCTTAGAGACAACCCGTATGACAAAATTTGAATAAATTTGCATAAAATATAATACACTTCTTTTGTTATAACGGAATAAACCGCAATACAAAGGAGGCGTTATGTGCCACCTAGAATGTCCACATAACGCCAACGCCGACAACAACATTTTTCTATGTTTCGGAGGAGGGTCATCGCCAACATACCTAAATCCCAAGATTTCGTTTGAATCTGACATACCATTACGGTATTAATGTGAGCGTTCAATACGTATATTACAATTACATAGATCTCTGTACAAGTAATTTCCGTTAACCGTAAACAACCAATATTCTTAGCTTGTATCATCATAAAGGAAAATAATTCGACCAATGATACCAAAATCTCAAGTTTGATGGGGTAAGCGGTGGGGTAGAGGCCAAGGATTGGGTAGAGCCCTTTAACGGGATTAGCAGCGATAATGCGAGAAATCGAAAAATGTGGAAATACATTTTTTTTAATCAGGGGGAAGTATGTACAATTCCATATAAATATATCTAATAGTTAAAAATGACTTGAGGAAAATTGTCATACCGTCTTGGGCAAATAGACATACAGCAATGGCGTCTTAAAATCTACACCAAACAGATTGTGGTTTACACCAGTACATAATAAACAAAGATAAATAATATTTGCATTTGAGGTCAACTGTACAGGTCATGTATTAGCAATCCTGAACAATTTTCTGAAATCGAGTGTAAATCTTTTTGACTCACCCTGTAGAAATTACATAATAAGATAAAAAGTACTACCTTGTCTTTAATACACGGATTTCAAGCTTACCACTTGCAGGTTATGTTAGCTCATCCATGTCGGTAACAAAAATACCAAAATAGGAATTTTGATGTTTTTTTCGATATTTGGGATTGGCAAATCGCTATGCAAATTGGTTCTTTGGAAAGAACTAATTTTGTCATCCAATACATTTAAAAAGTCATTGGAGGAAAACTCTTCATATAACATAAGCTTACCGTGTAATCCCTACTAGAATACAAACAAAAACATAGGTAAGACTGTGTGTATTTGTTCGACTTGCCTCGGATATATTCTGAACAAATACATTGCATTTTGATGTCTCTTTTTAATATGAAAATGTGTGAAAACAGCATTCACTGCCTCACACCGCAGGGTCCGTATCTACCTCATGTAAATATCCGGTATCCATTCAATGTTATTTCTTCGCTGTGCCCTGGCTTCGAGTATTTACTCATGGGTTGTCAAATGTGCCTTGTTTCAATATTATCTGCAGATTCGCAATATTTGTCTGGCGTGGAGAGGTTACCATATAAGACTTTGCACAGAATGACATGTTTTTATATCACTCATTTGCCCACGATGTCCCTAGAATCATTTGACGCGGAGATACCATTTTCTTTCCCACAAGAGTTTTCATGAGAGGACTTAGAATGTATTTGACCACTAAAATGAGGTCAAGAAAATGTTGTTCTTGTTTTTATTACACCTTGGGAGCTTTGCGGCTAGCATTGCTGGCTTAGAAAATGATAAGAAAATGTTAACGCATGTTCATCACAAGATGTTCAACATTTTAATTCGATGCAATTAGGCTTTCATGCAACATAAGAATTACTAAATCTTACAATACTAGAAATAGTTACCAACCTGAATATGAGCGCGCAGACAATCTCGTGGGGAAATGGTTAATAAATACGAATGTCATGCAGACATGCCCAATAAGCACAATATGATAGCAAGGCTGTATTTTAGGTAGTCAGTAAAGGGAACAGAGATTGGAGAAGAACGTGAATACACAAAAGAATGAGAGTTGGGAACTATAAAAACATATGTTGAAAGGGAAGAAATGACAAAATAGTTACATTATAAATATGTAACTGTTGCATATATTGCCCAAAAGAAAGTTTAAATTATTTAAAAACAGTTTCCAAGTGATATCCCTTAGATGAAAGCAAGAAGTCAGTGTCGTAAACTGGAATTGTGGATTCGGGTAATAGTAAATTCGGGTGAGGAACGAATCACGAAACATATTAAAACACACACGAGTGAAATTATTCTTCAAACAGTAAACGTTCCTAGTGGAGATGAAAGCGCTTGTTTCTGTGCCTAAAATATGTTTTTGTTCTATGTGGTCGTAGAAAAAAGTCCCAAGAAAGGCTTAACGGTGCAACGAGAGATTTCACCGTCATAATATGTGTCCCTAGAAAATCTGAACATTCTGATTTTTGCAGTAATGTAAAGCTTTTAACCAAAATTATCCCATTGGAAAATGATTAAGCAGGAAATTATTTCTTTGGTACAAATATTGTACAATTTCGAATTTAATATGTGAGCAAATACTAAATACTAAATTCAGCCTATGTTTTATATTGAAATTAAGCAAATTTTATTTTCACTGTCAAGGCATTTCTGTAGCCAAATGCAAGGTAGGAAATCTATTTGGGTCATATCTATAAGAAATCACTACATATGACACAATAATGGATGCCCTAGACATCTCTCGATGCACCTCTAAATACGAACCAAGTATCGGGCAAAGTATACCAACTTTATACACATGTATGTTGAGTACTCCCACAATGTAGCCGCTGTCTGTCTGTCGGTCTGTCTCTCTTTGTCTCTCTCTCTCTCTCTCTCTCTCCGTATCTAGTTTTAGAAAACAAATTGACGCGAAGCAATCCTGAAAAAACTAAATATTAATCTGCCGACTAAGAAAATGATAAGCATCTTAGCCGTAGTTCGAGGTGTGGGCGTTTCGCTGAATTTGATCGATTACTCTGGCTAGCCTTTGCAGTATCAGCTAAAGTTTGAATGACAGATTGGTTGCGTCGGTTGTACTATGTTACAATATTTCAGTGTTTGTTGAGAACCATTTAGATTTGTTGTAGATCGCGCGAGTAATTGTAGTTATTCGTGGCTTAGGAATGCACTGATTGGTTGCATGCTGAAAAGTATGAACAGCTTTATTCGTCTCATGTGAACAAGAAAGTTCATCTACTAAGCAGAATTTTATTTTTGGTGTGTTGTTACCAGAAATCAACCAGGAAAAAGATACTTTGTTTACTATATATATTAAGATTGACACGCGGTCATTGCTACAAACTTGAATCGAGACAAGTTTAAAGGGATTTGTGTGTGATATGGTTTTTTGTTTTTTAAATTTTGTAATATTAAAAATCCAAAAATTAAAAATTACAAATACACAATTTTCAAAAATCTCCAAATTTAAATATTATTTAAAAAGACAACAAATCTTACTTCTTTCACAAATTGTACGAATATCATTGGAAACACGGCATTACAACAGTTTTCTTTATCACTCTTAAGACATGTTTAATACAGATATTTTATATTTCTTAATAAACCTTAACCTTTTGCGTTATAGCTTCAGCGCGAGATTTATTTATTGATCAAATTACAACAAGCATTATTATTTTTTATTATTTTTTATTATTTTTATTTTTGTTTTAATATTTTTGAACATAAGCACCGATTACTTTTGTTTACAGGAATTTGACGCTTACAAAAAGCAAAGAATTAGATAGAAGCTCGAGAACTGGCAGCCAGAACTGATAAAGACGAAAAATACAAACGGTCTCGAACCCGGAGCCTCTCGCTTTCTACGCGTGAGAAATACCACTGGGCCACAGAGGACTGTTGTTAATGTGGATACCAGTGAACGAGCACTAATGTAATACAGTCTTTATTTCAGAGTTTCAAGCGGCCGCAATTATATTTTTTGTATTGTAGAAGTGAGGGCCTTCTATGCATGATTCTAGCAAGCAGAATCTATGACGAAGCGAAACTCAATTCAATGCACGCGAGGATCAAGTAAATGATATACCACCGAGAAAGTTAAATTGGTAAATATTTATATAGAAGCTCGGAGAACTGGCGAGCACAGAACAAATAAAGACGAAAAATACACGGTCTCGAACCCGGAGCCTCTCGCTTTCTAGGCTGGAGAATACCCCCACTGGCCCAGAGAATACATTAGTGCTCGTTCACTGGTATCCACATTAACACTCCTCTGTTCGAGACCGTGTATTTCGTCTTATTTAGTTCTGTGCTCGCAGTTTCTCCGAGATTCTAGTATAATATTTACCAATTACTTCTCGGGTTGTATCATTTACTTGATCCACGCGTGCATTGAATTGAGTTTCGCTTCGGCATAGATTCTGCGAGAATCATGCATATAAGGCCCTCCCATTTATAATATAAAAAGGATAAAGAGTGCGAACATTTTCAAGTGCAAGCTAAAGGGGCCATTTCGTGATCCATAGCCTTTTCCTTCACCCTCACATACCTACAGAGCAGAGTTTATATTTTCTACATGTATTTTTGAACAATAACCCAAGTATTGCATGCATGCCTATGCCTAGTCCTATGACAGTGTGCAAAAGAGTTTGCACAAAATGGTTAATGGTGAAATTTGGAAATGTTCATATAGGTACTAGACATGTTGATGCTGGTCCAAAGGGTTTTAAAAAAAGGTTTAATTTGCTAATAATGTGCAACCTTTTGCGTTTGCACAACAGGCCAAAAATGTACAAGGAAAATGTCTCGATTGTTTCAAATGGATGGCAATTTGATCTTACGGCGGACTGTTACAACCGAAATATACATTTACTTTATTTTAATCAGCTCAATATATTTAGCGGTGGTTAGAGTGACAATCCCCATAGACTGGACCCGATCAATCGATCCTCCTTAATTATACCCCAAACGTGAGACAAAATATACAACACATTTGACATAATTTACTATCCATCACGTCTTTACACCTTTTAATACCATATAAAACGTTAACATATTTTACTCCTGTTAATTTAGCTCCTTCTTTATCTAAAGCTACTCATTGATGACATGATAGCATCATCAAGATTTGGAATCAGCAGGTCAATATAGCAAAAACCATGAAAACATTACGCGCAGATTATTCTACAAGGTCATATGCAAGATTCTATGGGTCTACAGATTCCGAGGTTTCTCCGTGAAATTTTGTATTTTATTTCGTTAAGGGACAACATTACGATAGAGTAACCTATGGGCACTGTTATGCAAATGTTTGCTCACAAAACGATCAAGCACCATCAAGATTTTTAAAAAAGTTTTTTTTTCTGAGATTGACCCAGTAAAAAGAGATGTACCATTTACACAAATATTGTTTAATATATTATTTTGCAGACGATTCGAGTGATGCAACAATAAAGACTGCTAAAAAGTGAGATTGCAGATAGAAGGTTAGTTTCGGAAATCCATCACACAGCTTGCTGTTCATATTATATTAAGATCTGCAGAAACTAGAAATGTCACTTAGTATAGAAAAAGGTTCAATTTATAGGAAATGCTTATTTAATTGCCCTAGCTGATACACAATACCCATATTAATGGTGATGTACTGTAAGGCCTTGAAGTTTGTGAAAGGAATACTTTGATATACACATCAAATAGCTGATGACATCTGTTTCCTGAAATCCCTGTTGAAAGATACGCGAGCCAGAACTGTATCACCACAATAATATTCATGTCAATCTCTAGGCAGTCATTCTGTAATTCTATATCTAAGGCATTTATGTTATGTCTGTTTTAATCAAACTTTTCATGCCTTTTATTCCAACGAAGTTTGGGTGAACTCCTGTCGTACATTCTTTTTTTTTACTGCTCACACATAACAAAAACGATAACGTCAATTTGTAAGACCTTGCAGTTACAATATGACTAACTTCTTGCAACATGATCTTTACAAGATTACTGTTCATATATATACCTTTATGCAGAGGGTCAACGTAGAGGTGTTATTTGCTACTTTGCGCCTACGACACTGGCTGGTCCGTGAATCTAGTCAGTGCTGGGTTTCATTGTGTATTTTATAAACGAATCAGCCAATAAGCATTTCGATATAGAAGGTCTTTATTCTCACTATAACTCATTGTCTTCTTAGAGTAGAACGATATTAGATATGAATTATATAACCCTTCATGTTCGCTGAAAGTCCAAACATTTTATACATGTATGAATTAACAAGAAGATTTAAATGCGTCCGCATATTTTTTATAGATGTCGGATTGACAGCCCTGCATTTTGTAAAAAATGCAACTGAAACTAGAATGTTTAACCATCGTATTACAAAGCTTTTTTTGGTAGCACTGTTTCACAAGGCGGGGTTACTACCCCCTCGAGAATTCGTTATAAAGCACCAGATGCTTATAATTGTGAATACCAGCGGATAGCTAGGTCCTCTTCTTTCCATCATACCAAAATAAGTAGCAACATACCGGGTAGGACGTCACAATGACCGCATAAAGATCCGCGAGCCGTAAATTGGCATTTTCCCATAGAAATAGGCGAAAAATCCAATTTTGTGCTAAAATGGTACGAAATATCGTATTTCATGCGGTTTTCAGCTCTAATGATGGCAATTGACTATATTTAACCACAAACATAATTTTAGAGACCATACGTGCATAATACTTATCACAATGTACCATAATACCGTGGTGGTGGCAACCACCCCCTTACCTTTCGACTTTGACGGCATACCCTAACCTAAGTGTGTTACCTTCACATTTTCGCTAAAATGACCGGAAGGATGAGTGAATGATTACCTATCAGCTTTTTTACGAAAGCTTTTGGCATTTTAGCGCACCGGACAAAGTTTTCTGATCAATTCTTACTTGGGTGTTTGACTAATATGAATTTTTCTCCAAGCATATTTTTAAATAAGCTCTTTTTATCAATTTTTTACATATGCTCAGCGACCAGTGGCAGAAAGAAATATTGGACGCGGTTTGATCAGGCTACTGCGTAATTGCAATGTCGGTTCAGTGTTCTCGACTTTAACTGGGATGAATATACCTTACCTCTCCTGATTTTTACAAAAGATAATTAACAATTTTAAGGAAATCCCAACTTAATTTTCTTCTCAGGAAAACCCAAATTTTTTAGTGATCGGATTTACATTTCACAACTAAAGGGATAAGCAGCGATATTGCGAGAGAATCGAAAAATGTGCAACGCATTTTTTTGTAGCTTACAATCAAGATATATGTACAATTCATATATAACTACTTTAGTTGGACGAAAACCAAATAGTGAAAACATGAAGTAAGTTTCAGGAAATTTGTCATACTTCACCCTCAATATAGACATACAGCGACGGTTTCTCAAAATTTACACTAAAAAGCTGAGTGATTGGGTTTACTCCAGTGCAAAGAACAAAGATCAATAGTTTTTGTGTTTGAGGTCACACCGTACGGCATAGTGCACAATGATTATTCTATAGATCTGGAATATTCGCAAGGTAAACGGCTTTTTTGATCTCAAGTCGAAATCTTGATACTCACGAATAGAAATTACACAATCCGATAAAAAGTACTGCTTTGTCTTTAATACACGGATTTCAAGCAACCACTTGCAGGTAATGGTCGCAAAGCCATGCTAGCCACAAAAATACCAAATACGATTTAATGAATTTTGTCGATGTTTCGGAACAGCACAATCGGCTGCTCAATCCCTTAAGACAAAACTGCACCGGCATTTAGACATCAAGAAATAAATAATATCTTTGGAGTTTTTCATTAATCAATGTTGTAGGACTAGTTTGAGGACAAAGGTATGTGTACAGGTTTCCGAATTCAGGCACCATCATTGTAACAATCTCATTTTGGAATAGTAATGCTGATTTATATCTTCGATATCTAGAAATTTGCGTTAAAAGAGAAAGAGAAATGAAGGATTAAAAAAAGCATGAGGGAGTGTACATAGTAAGCATAAGAATACACCAAGATATGAAATCTACATGCATTATAAAAAATTAGTTTGTGCCACACACGAACGTATATAGTTCATACACAGTGATAAGTGGGCTCATATCCCTTTATGGTATTAGTGCCCAGCCTTTAAAAAGACGAGACAACAGAAATGGTATTAAGGACATGCCATTTTTTAAAGATAAATCTCAGCGCAGGGTTCTTAGATTTTTGTGCAGCATTTTGTTCGTGATTTCCTCTTAAAGCGCGCTTTTACTGGGCAAGTATTACACAGATATTTAAACGTTTAAATGGGGATAATCCGATTTAATCATATAAAGCTTTCATATTAAATTGGATGGATTCTTGATCCCAAAAAATCTGAAATGTTTCGTGACTCTTTGGTTTTTCTTCATGGGGAAGGTGACGCCGAAAACGTGATTTTGTAATACGTGTAATAATTGCATTTGGTTGACAAAATGAATTAACATAGAAACCGAACATTTTTGCCCTAAGATTCACAGGGTAAATAGGAACGAATAGTAGCTCTTGAGCACAGTTCTGGTTAAAATTGGCGCCGTTCGTTCTAAGGATGAGGCTATTAGCGATTGGCCCACAGGAGCCTTATAATATAGGTTTCCAAAACAAACAACGATAATTCCCTGCAGGGAAATTTCATAAAATGTGCATAGAATGTTAATACAAGAAACTTAGTTTCTAGCATACTTAGTTCACTGTAAAACAAATGTATTCATTATTATTATTTCATAGGAAATATTAGATTTTTGAAAAAAAAATACCTTTACGTTTTAAAAAAAAGTATTTAAAAATCATTCGGGGATATTGCCATTGCGCTTGAACTCACCCGGAAAAAACTATCGACGATAAGGAGGCCAAACCTGCTGTCACCCTTTTAATGTTATTTTGTCCACTTATCAAGTTTCCTATTCGGAACCCGAACTCACATGAAAGAGCAATACTTCAACAAATTAGTGGTAAACAGGTAGATTATTACAATTTTTACGGTAATATGTACTCGAGTGTTTTAACATATATCTCTTTTCAGAATGCATGTATTTTTGCGTTGCCCATTGTTCATAAAACATTAAAGCACTAATCCGTCATATTTCGGATGTCATTTAAGTGGATAATTGTACAGTGATTTAAAAATATTTTAAATAAAAATGTCAACATGCGACCGTTTCTTGGTTTTGAAGGAACCAGGCCATAGTATCTTATGTAAAATCTTAGAAATGGGTCTTCTGGATTCAATTTTGGCACTGATCTGGAGACGCCGCTCAGGTGTGTTTGTCAATCAGCACTGGCCGCGCGTACCCGGGTGGGGGGGGGGCTTTGCGGGTCGGGGGGGGGGGCTTTGGGGATAAAGCCCCCCCAAAGTCTCAAGAAAAAAGAGGAAGGAAGAAGAAAGAGGACTAGGAGGAAAGAAAAGAGAGGAAAACGAGAGAGCAGGAGAGGGAACAAGAAGAAAAGAAGAAGAGAAAAAGAAGAGGAAAACAGGTACATTTATTGATTTTACAGGCAAAATGCGGATCAAAAAGTTCGGAAGAAGTACGCAAGTTAAGGCGTTTTCAGGTCTTGCAAAACCAGTAAACCTCAGGAGTTTCGGGGCTCTGCCCCGGGAACCGACGGGCGTGCACTTGGGACCCAACAAGGGGCCCTAAGGCGGGCCAATGGACCCAACCCGTTAGTCGCTCCGATCGCTACGATTAGTTTCGATATTCAGTCCAGCCCCCACAATAAAATTCCTGGGCTCACGCCTATGATCAGATCGCGTCTTGGATATGTGACACTATTTCACCGTATAAGTCGTTCCTTTTAAAATGTCGGTATCTCCCTGACAACTGGTTCACTACTTGCTCCGCGTTAGGACCATTCAGCTGATGAGCTTCGGGCTACGACGCAGAGCAGTAGTATTTTTTCTATAGCTCATGCTTGAATGCTCATGTTTACCCTAGTAAAGCGTCCTAAAGCAAATATCTGCCTTCCGATGAATATCGGACATTGTCTGATCTTTTAGAACACGTGATGATTGCAGAGATCCTATGAATGTGTGTGAAGTTTATCAAAAATATTTTCAGTGAATAATATTTGTACAGTTATTGTCTGCGCCATATTCCTGCTTTTTTATTTATTTCTCTTTCTTTCTTCTTTTTCTTTCTTTCTTTCTTCTTTTTCTTTCTTATTTCGTTCTTCTTTCTTTCTTTCTTTCTTCTTTCTTTCTTTTCACTTTCTTAACCTGGGCGACCATTATGCGCTCAAACCTGTTGTTTGTTAACCGCTTTAAAAATGTCTGAAAAATGACACTATTTATATTTAGAAAGTGATGGAATTTTCTTGATTGACATGATGGACTGGTATGTTCTTCCCCAAATCAGGGGCAGTTAGACAGTAAATTTTAGGCAATTACTACACGCTCATCAGTTCGATTTGCCCATGCTAGATTTTGCAGACTACAGAAGCATCTGGTGTGGGCGGTTCTGACAGTTGTGTGCGAGTTTGGTGATTTGTAACTAAAAATGTTCTGGTCACCATTGTTGAAAATGTGGCTATTTGGTGATTTAGCTTGTACTTTTATGTGATATTGTTGTATTTTCTCTATGAGTTTTAAATGTGAAAGAAACATGCTGAAAATTGCAATTTGTGTATCTTGCCGTTGCGTGGCAACAGGTATTTGAACCGTATATCCACGAATCCGACGGCGACTATTATAGCCCCGACGCCGTGGGCGGCGCGCACTAGCACCATCCGCCATGATTGGGGGGCATCTTTTGCATTATCGGTATTATACACCGCGTTTACGTTGTAGCGTGTTACCACCAAGAAGCGCTAATTTTGATCAGTTCTGACGGCAAAAAAAACAAAACCAACACTATTTCAATTTATCCATTTGTATATATCATGGGCGGATCAGGAAAAGGAAAAAAAAAACAGGTAAATTTCTTGGATGCACAAAATAGCGATTAAAATTAAAAAGTTCAAAAATGGAATCGAACTGCGTGCGAATTCACTCGCTAATGGGGGGACACAAATGACAACAATCATCGTATCCATTTCAGTCTGAATACCACATTGACCGCTGGTCATTTTCACGTGTAATGATAGACAGGCGTAGCCCACTCCATGACCAAACGAGACTAATTTTGTTCAGGAATCTCGAAATGATCACAGGGGCACGGAAGTGTCCTTTCTAAAACACCAAACAACCGCATCGGAAGATGTCACGTTTTTCAGCAAATACGATCGGTCTTGGGAACTATTAAGTTTTCACGTACACGGAATTTATCAACATTCTATTGTTAATTTATTTTTGTCTGGATGTTTGAATTTTACGAAAAATATTTTTCTCACGCGCCTGTTATTACCAATTTTTAACACGTATTCTAACCATAGCGTTCATTTCTCAGGTCACGCAACGTGGGCGAGATAGGCGATAACCTTCAATTTTTTACAACAACAGTAAGACACTTGCCTGGGAATCCTAAGGTTAGGCCAGCCCTGACACTCCTTCCATAAATCCGTGGAAATAAACGGTGAAAAAATTTGTTAACAATTGCCAAAAAAAGGCTAGAGTTGTAAATTCTGATTATAATGATTATGGGATTATTATTTCGTTAGTAAGTTAAAGATGAGGAGGCGCGTGTGTGTACTGTGTGCTTGGTGGCCGGGATGCCCCCCAGAAATGGCGGCGACGTAGCGACGTAGAGGGTGTCCTGTCGAGGCTTCCCCGTCGGATTCGTGAAAGAATGCTTACGCTGTAGTGGACATTGAGTCCTTGCATATTCCACCACATTTTGGAATGAAGGCATCCAATGCATCATTGATAGCATACATCCTTCGACTTTGTTATTTTATTTCAGTTGTCAATGGGAATCTTGACCTACTCTCTTCAAGCCTTTACACTGGTTTACCTTTTTGCTTGAACTAGTGAGTCAACGATTTAAATCATATTCACTTATATATGGAAACAATGAGGCCAACTGGAGATTCATCATCATGTCAGCTGTAGGGGTCAAGGATTCACAGGTGCAATATATTTTTGTGTAACTTTTTTACCGTATTAAAAAGGGGCATTTTGTGAATATATATATAGAGTATAAGTTGATGAATGGATTATGCGGCTTATTCCGATGGCTTTACCAAGGATACACCCAAATCATTCGCCATTTCATCACCAGCTCCTAAATTAAAATAAGGCAAAGATTCACTATCACTTTAAAGCGGCACTGGCCACATTTTCTTCATTTGCTCGCCAAATGATAGTCTAGGCCATGGAGAATAGGATATATTTTACGCATAAAAATAACATCCCAAAAGCAGAGAGGGACTTTAGAGGCTAAAAGAACATCCAGGTAATTTGATGGCTAACTTTTAAGTTGCCGTGTTTTAATCAACAAATGTATCAGTTACATAAATATCATAGACTCATACTCATTTGATATTATAACCACAAAGGGTTCAAAGACCGGTTCAACAAGGTGCATGCCGTTGGGATCAACAAACTTGTTTGTTGTGTTTTCTTGTTTTACACGCCATTTCCGCGTCGTCTCTGCTGAATTAATTGTCGCCGTTCACATTAATTATAAAATCGTTCTGTTTACCCATAAGCGCGCTGATTGGGCTTTTGAGGGCTAATGGGTATAAAAAGCTTTATAACCATCAAAAATTACAATTGACAAAATCTAGAGGGCGATTACATATTTTCAAATTGTGCCAGGTCCCTTAAACAAATCGGTAGAGTTCATGATCGAGATGGCGTCAAATCGTGAACGGTCCTCGAGAAAGGTGTTCAAGATCCCTTTTTTTTGGACGGCGGCACTAGTATATTAAGATAAAAATCCATCGATTGTAATAAAGAACTTCTAACTAGAAACAAGGGGTCCGGGTTAGCGCATGTGTGCTTTCCGAGCTGTGGCAGATAACTTAGCCGCCTCTTCTAGTTCTAGACCTTTTATCCCACGCTTTCTTCAAGATCTATGATTTTGTCCTCTCCAAGTCCATGCTATCCTCAGAATTATGCGATAACACCAAATCTCAAAGTAATCAAGTCTCTTCTTATGTGCTTCTTCTCTTCTTGCGTA
>JAMKCH010000749.1:0-57315 GCA_023653785.1 Ophioderma brevispina
ATTTAAGTTCCACACCTCGTTATCAAATGTTGGGCAATGAATAGCTATGTAACATGATACAATGGAGCACACTGGCCTGTTATGGGTCAAAAAATATTCAGCTATACTCCATTTCCCCTACCTCCGTGCAGTGACTCAGCGCGAGATTTGAGGTCGCACCAGTAAACCTGCGCACGCTGGCTTAAGCAACAGCGTTGTTACACGCGCGTACAAAGATGGCAATCTCTTGAAACTTGTGTAAAAGCTGCGTCAAGGTTATAACATAACTGTCAGATGAACATGAAACGACTATATGCTTTGTTTGTAAAGCAAAAACTCTTCCAACTTGAATACAACAACTATCCATAATGAGTCAGGCATGTGTATGACAATCACCTTGTCTTTAACATGCAAGCTCAGTTTATTCTTTGTGGAGCTAGTGTCATTGTGAATTTTGTTGTTGTTGATCATAAACCAATCCTCACAAGACATAAATTTGCTCTCCTCCTGCACCTTAAATCGACGGATTTTCTTTCTTTCAGTCTTTATAGTCCTTCACATTTACATCTTTTGTGTTGCCATCGGCCCCCAAGCACTTGGTTTATAATGCCACTTGTTATAGCAATAAATTTGATTTCATAAGGGGTCCTATTCGAGATGCCCTCTCTTCTTTGCAGTCAATTGTCTACCTCGATTGTACACAGATTGATGATTTTAATATAAAGATTGACGCTGGACTGGAATCACATCAACCTAAGTGACTGAAACACTTGTACTTGGGAAATTGACCATATGCAGAGCCTTTTTATCCTGTAGGAAAATCCTTTTACTTTCATTCCTACTCACATCACTGAATGGGATCCTTTTGATTGTCATCCTCTGCTTTCCAGTTCTAAAAGCCAAATTTCTGAACTCGTTAATTGAACGGCCAGAGTATGACAGAAAACCAGTAGCTAGCAAGTACATCTCCCCAATTCTAGTAAAGAAAAACAATTGCAAGATGCATGTTTTATTCAAAACAATAAATACAGAACTATATCGATCATCCATGATGACCTTAACTTGGGAATCTATATTTGCATCTATAAAGCTTTCTTATACCTTCTGACAAATGACAAATTGGTCCACTCAGGCATGAACTAAGATGCACCTAGCTTTATGACTGAACTTTAATCTGACAGTACTTTCTTGAAACTCACTGCGCAAATTTGGGCTTGACAATTCCGACTTGCACTGCTATGTCCCTAGTTGGCTTGGCCTCCTGCTTGATGCCATGGCTTTCCCAAGACGTGCCTCTTGGAAAGGCACTGGTTTGTTTTTTAGTTATCTCACTGTTATCTGACTTTCAAATCTCTTGCTCGCTTCTGTGCCATCTGACCTTCCACCACCTAGACCTTCAATCATGGCAGTGGCATTGTTCATCTTACGCCTACAGCTCTCGGCAACCTCGTCGAAGGGCTTGTTTCTCTTTTTCTCCCCATGGCTGCATCACTTTTGCTTGTTACGGGTCCACTCGGCTGTTTATCGTCCAGTTTGGGCTTGGGCTTCCTGAAGGAGGCCAGCTTTCCCAACCGTGCCTCTGGGATAGCTAAATTTTGCCCTGGAAGAAAACAAGATGTCTTCAGACCTTTTAAGATATTCTTCTGGCAATGACACTAAATTTGAGAAATGCAAATCTTTGGCATATAAAGCCTGCTTCTAGAATTTTCAGAGCTTCTCTTCGGAAATAAACCTCTCAACACTGTTTTCAGAGAGTTTGGTGCAATATTAATGTTCCTATATGCTTTCACAGCAATCTGTTGATGTAACAGAGCTTCTCTTTGGGAGATATGCCTCTCAACACTGCTCGCAGAAAGAGTTCCATATTAATGTATCCTTGCCTCATCAGTCTGTACTATTCAAAACACATTATGTTTATAAAATCATCTAACGAAGCCTGATTCCTTTCCAATAGTTGACTGAAACATATGCATTTGCCTTCGTGAGAAGTGAATGCCCCAAAATACCATATAAGCACCCCCTAAAAAAGAGAATGGACCCGACCAGTGAACCCCAGGTCACACCCTGTCGACCATGACCCTCTTCCCCAATTTCCGTTTTGGCCCATACCCCCACGGACGCACACATCCCATATCATGCTGTGGGGCGGGTCTGGAAGCCGTGAAGTCACATTTTGAAAGGAAATCAGGCTTCAGTTAGATGATTTTATAACATAATGTGTTTTTGAATAATCATTACACTGAACACTGAATTCCTTTACACCAATGTTGACTGAACATATGCATTCAACCACGTTGAATGAATATTTTCAATCAACACAGACTACACACGTAGTTCGAAGGTGGAGCAGAATCTCAGAAGAGAGTGGATAGAATGCAGTCAAAGGCTGAATCAAAAACTCCAGAGCACAAAACACATGGAATCTAGATTCCAAAATCAGGAAGCCCATAACTCGCCTAGACGGTGGAGTACACCCAAGGGTGAGTAACAGGACCGACTTTATAATGTGTTTAACTGACCTAGCCAAGTTTTTTGGAGATTATCCATAGCCGAGAATCCCGCAGAGAAAAACCAGCCTAAGGAATATTCCCAAGGAAGAGCTTTCTGAGGAGACTGGAATGCGACCTAGGCCCTAGAAAATAGGGCCAGAAGCACTCTGCTGCGGCAAAGGCAGATCCAAAAACCAAGGAGCCGGGCCCCTATAGAGGGGGACCGCCATAACACCACAGATATGTGACCCCAACGGGGAGAGACCGGAGGAGATAAAGGTTGAGAGACATGAATGAAGGCAAAAAAGGGCCCGGCCCCGTTGAGGGCTTGTAGATACGTCCACCCCTGACCCGGAAGAAGAGCTACCAAGATAAGGATTCTCCGAGCTAACTTCGCGTGAAAGGGGAAACCCGAGGAGTACTAACGGCGAGACTAGACGACGCCGAACCCACAGGAATAATTGTGGCTACGCAAAGACACTCGCCGACAACCTCTCATATCGCAAAGGAGCTGCGCTTTCGGTCATGAACAGACTCCTTACAGAAGTCAAATGGAACGAGCCACACTTACCGAAGGACAACCAAAACAACCTAAACTGTGGTGGGGCTGAGCTAGCGACCGAAAGGTTCCAGACAACGACCGCTCGTATACAGCAACAAAAGCCTCAAAATACGTGAAAAGTCCACCTCAGGCTGTCAAGCTTAGGATAGGGATGGACGATTCAGGTCCTCGACTTGGGGTAGACAGAACCGCGCCGCGGAAATAACAAGGCCAGAACCTCCGCAAACCGGAACCCGCGGCACCATCACCTGGCACCCGAAGAGCCAGGTCAAATGCTGATTTAAAAATAACTAGCACTCCCCCATATCGGTCCCACGACAAACCTGGCCCAAAAAGTAGACAAGTGGGTAAACCACCGAGAAGTCTACCAGAGGGGATAACCCAGAGGCTACTCTGTCAGAAACACGCGCCGAGCCCCGAGAGGCGCCCGATCGAGGCACGCTAACCCGTGGCGACTGTCAGCAAGAGGAGGTGACAATTCGTAGAAGGGACAGAACGAACCTAACATGCGAACTTCGGACGCACACGACAATCGTATCGAGGAGGCAACCAGAAGCCACGTAGCCGAGCGCACAGTTACTGGGCATAAGGATCCCCAAGAGAAGAGTCCCGTGGACAGCACAGCGACTTCGACACAATAGCTCCCGAGGAGAAAATGAAGGAGAGGGCCACCGGAGAAGTGCTAACCGAACGGGTGAGGTAACCCTGAAAAAGGATCCCACCGACTCGAGAAAAGGGATTAACCAACTCGTCAACCAAACTCGACCAACGTGAAACATTGAAATGACTCACAATGGGGGATTACGCCCCAGATACATTCCCACCCGGGAGCGAGAACGCTCCCAACCAACCGAAGTCGGAAGTGGGCAAGCCCACCATGTCAGAGCTCCCATGTCGTAACGACAGGAGCCAGAGCAACCGAACGTGCCCCCCAGGACCCCGAGGGTACAAGGGGGAAGCACAATATCCAGTCGCACACGGCGGTAAGACAAGACCAAGCCGCCTGGGGTCCAGGAACAACTGTGAAAGCCGCCAGTGAAGGCGACTTCGGAGAACCCACCAAACCAGGGAATACACCAATACCCGCATGAAGAGATCGAACAACCGAAGCCTGAAAACCGCTGGATGGGAGGTGGAACCCCCAAGACAGAATCCCCCCGACGAATCGGGAGCACACCCCGGGCCTGAAGCCCGAGAACCGCGCTATGCCCGGACGAGCCCAACGCTAGGCCCGGACGAGCCCCAACTCAAGGCCCGAACAAGGCCCGACGCTAAGACCCGTAGACGAGCCCCAAGAGGGGCAATCTGCCAAGCCCGACCCAAAACCCTGTCCAGGTCCCCGGTCCCCCCGAGGAGACAGCGGATCAGGGTAGCCAGCTGGGAGCCCAAGGAATGTGCGAGAACTGTCCAAGCCAGCCCTACAGCCCGAACAAACGGGAGAAGGGAATCCACGGTCAAGTCCAGGCGAAGTCGAAAGACTTCAAGGGCTAGGAGTACGGCCTGGGAGCACAGGTAAGGTTAGGCAACGAGCCAAACCACCCGCGCGCATACAAACAGAGACCAGAGGGGGCGAGGGCATCCACCTCGGGTGGGAGCCAGCCCAATGAGGGAACCCTAGCCATCATCGTCAAGACTAGTGACCAAAGAGCCCGAGACCGGCAAACATGCTAAGGCCCTGATGGCACCAGGCCGTCATTGGCCGAGGTCTCGCGCCCAATGCACAAAAGTGAGGACGGAGGCAAGGATAACAGCCAAGGGGCCACGATCAGGCTCCCCAGAACTGGGTGTAAGGCCAAGGGAAAGGGCACAAGGGCCCCTACCCCAGGCCTGACCCGGCCCATTGAAGCCCCCGAGGGGACCCGCCAGACCAGCATAGGCCTAGGCCCTCGTAAACCCCGAAGGGGGCCAAGGTAACACACCCAGCAGCAGGACATCAGCCCTAGGCCAGTCCAGAAAGGGGCCCGCCAACTAGCGTGTGATCACCAGTGGCCCAGCTACCCCGAATGGAGATGAAGGGTCTCAGTCGAGTAGCAAAGCTATGCGATGAAAGCCCCAAGGCCAGGCCAGGGCGAAGTCACAAAAAGAACCGCCAGGCTATAGGCACGACCTATCCCAAGGAAGTCAGGGCTAAAGACCCAAGACCAGTATCAAGGTCAAGTCCCTTGAAACCTGTCTAAAAACCCGGGGGGGGGAACAGAAGACAAACGCCAGACGGCAACTGTCCTAGGCCCCACCTCAGAAGCGGCGCTAGCCCCGCTGATCCCCCTGAGGGGGCAGCGAGCTGCATCAATAGCCCGGCCCAATCTGGCTCTCCCCAAGGGAGACAGCGGACCAGGCAAGGTAGCAGTAAGCCTTACATCCCAGAGCCTAGAAGCCCAGGACATCCAAGGCCTAAATGGCTCAGCGCCTAACTGGCAGAGACCAGAGGCCTCAAGCCCCCAATTATGCAACACTGAACGGGCCCGGATTAGCTCCGCGAAGGAGCTAGGCTGCCGGGGCAGCAACCTGTCAGCCGCCAATCGTAGGCATATCGACGAAGCCCAGAGCGGAGCCCGGAGCGGAGTGCCATAAAGGCTAAGGTCTGGATCTCGCAAAGCTGCAAGCCATAGCACGGCATGATAGCGCCCCTGCCCAGGCCGATGCGGCGAGGCCCCCACTCAACAGGCAGGGCAGAGCGTATCCCCTGGATGGGGGACCCTGCATGCAAGCTAGAGCAACGTCATAGAATGGGCGCAGTAACCCCTGGACTACAACAAGGCTGATAGGGCTTTCCCCCCAGGGCCAGGCGACATGCCAGCAAAGGGTGAAGCCCCTCAAGCTAGGCCCCCCCGTAGGGGAGCCCGGCCAAAGAGCAGACTTGAACAGACCCAAGAGAACCACCGCGACCTACGGCATCCCTGAGGGGATGCCCGAGGGCCAAGGCGGCGCGACATCCCCCGCAAGGGAGACAGGTCCGCGGGCGCCGTAAGTTGAAAGTCAACACCCGGGAAGGTGGGCAAACAACGCCCGAGCAGCAGCCCCCGAAAGAGGAGACCAGATGCTGTGGTTAAGCCCTGAAATCAAACGCCAACGACGGCGGATAAACGGCACCGCACTCAATTGCCGATGACGGCTGTAAACGGCCACCCGCCCGCCGCGCCCTACGGGAGGAACGCGCATAGAGGATTGGTGGTCTCCAACAACCCAAGCCCACCACCCCTCCGAGAAGTTGAGAGCTATAAAAAGGGGATACTCACGCCCGAAGAAAGGGTAGGGCAGCCCCCAAAGTCCCGGAGCCCCGAGCTATACAACCCGCTAAGAGAGACTTATAGCGATAGGCTAGCACGGCACTACCGCGGCGCGCCCTGGAAGGGCACTGCTGCAGCCTGCACTGATCCCCGTGGAAGGCAAGCCCCGAAGGCTACCCCGAGGGCGCCGAAACGGAAACACCCACGGGTGTACCGTACAGCGTAACAGCGGGAACTAGCGCTGACGAACCGCACCAGTAACCCGCACCTACCCGCGTGAGCGTGGGCCCCTGGCGAAGCGCTGCGCCCCCACCAGCCCGTGAAGGCCTGGTAGAGCATGCATCCCGAGCCAGATCAACCCCGCTGCTAGCAGGCTAGCCATGCGGGTGTGCCGAGACGGCTGGACCGTAGCGGGACCTAGCGCTGGACAAACCGCACCAGTACCTCACACGGAACCCCCGCGTGAGCGGGGCCAACCTAGCGAAGCGCTCGCGCCACCCCCCTAGCCCGTTAAGGCCTTGTGAAGCATGCAGCACACAGATAACCCCGCGGGGCTAGCAGGCTAGCCTTGGGGGGCGTGCCGTAACGGCGGAACCGAGGCGGGAACTAGCGCTGGCCGAGCTGCACCAGTAACCGCACACGTAACCCCGCGTGAGCGGGGGCCAACCTATCGAAGCGCCGCGCGCCTCCCACCCTAGCCCCCTTGAAGGTCTGTTTAAGCCTGCAGCACGAGCCCAATCGTCACGCGTGGCTAGCAGGCTAGCCAGCGGGGGATTCAGTGACATAAACGACACCCGCGGCGCCCCGGTACGGGGCGTCCGATGAACCCACCTCAGGGCTTGACGAATCAGGGCCCCGAGACCGGTACCCCGGCAGCGCGGTCGCAGAGTGCTCTGAGGACTCCTAAACCACGTAAGCTCCAGGGTCATTACTGAATTGATCGCCCGAGAAAACCCGCGTCCACCATAGCCAACACAACGCTACCGGACGGACTGCAGCCGCCCATTCCCACAGGGAAAGGGCAGAGCAGACCACGGCAGCCTGCACCGATAAGCAACGAGCTAAATCAAGGCGAGCCAGCGCCGGCATCGTGCTAGTCAGGCAAGCCCTCCGGTGAGTCGGCAGACGAGCATGCCTCATGTTTGTAAACCGGATGTCCGCAGGCCGCCAAATCCCAAAGGAAAAAGGCAGAGCATCCCGCGCCAGCCTGCACCTGAGCAGCCCCTAGTGCCTGACCAGGGAGCCAGCGGCCGGGTAGCGAGGTAATGGGTCGAACTCCCCGATAGAGAAACTCCCTAACTAACACGCATGAGTAGCCTAAGCTACAACACCTTCAGACCTCGGACCGATCCCGAGTACCACCCCCCTTTTCCCTACGAAACATAGACAGGGAACGTGTTCATGCGAACCCATTGGAAACTGAGAGGCCACCGCAAGGAACGGCACCACACGGAGCACAGCGGAAGCAAGACCCTTAATGACCTCACGGAGAAAGAGGTCCGGGGCGGTCGCGGGGTGAAGCGCTCCAGATGGTGCGCGCATGTCGGAACAAAACACAACAAAGAAAACAAAGGCGTGCCGCGGTAAACCCGGCCCGCCAACGCGGAGGCCAAGATACCGTCGTCGACCAGTCACATCACGGTAAGAATTTTTCCAAAGTCAGTTTTCACATATTTTTATTATAATACAAAACAAGCTAAAATAAAATAACAGACACCTCACCCAGTAGAACTGTTTTTAAATGATAGTATGATAACTACAAGAAACATAAACAGGCTCACAAGAAGGCATCCCAAGCACGCACATTGCGGCATGGCTTGCCTTTTGTTTATCTTATTTTACCGCTACACGGATCACATGACCGCACTGTCGGCAAAAAAGGATACACCATAAAGCCTCTCCGACGGTGTAAAAGTCTCCGTTTATACCGTCCAAATAGAGCTTTTAAATCCAGTATATTCCAGTAATATATCCAGATAGTATTGGGATAGTAGTAGGAGTATTCCGTATTTAGACGACAACAGTCTCAGTATCAAATATCTCGATATGTGGCTGCTAATCACAGACTGCGATGTACACGCGTCGTTTTTATGGCTGCCAAAACGGAATTGAGGAGAAGGGATGGTCGACAAGGTGTGACCTGGGGTCACTCGTCGAGTCCATTCGCTTTTTTAGGGGTGCTAAAATGGGTATTTTGGGGCATTTCCCTTCCTGAGAAAAATGCAATATGTTTCAGTCAGTCAACATGGGGTGTAAGAATCAGTTCAGTGTATGATTTAATATGTATACCTAAATGGGAAGTTCCTCATATTGAGTAAATTAGTAATAAACTCCCACAATAAATGGGTCATTAAAAATTAACACCATTTACCAAAAAAAACACATTTTAACTCAGGAATTTAATCTTTTATTTAATCCCTCGTATTCCACAATTTAAAACTTCACACAATCAAAAAAGTGTGCCAACAGCTGTGTCCTATAAACATGCCCCATGTACAGATGCATCTACTGAGATTCATCACTGTTCACAAAAAGTCAGGAAATATAGGAAAAGTTGTTGACGGAATAATAATATACCTTCAAGCGGTAAACACTTCCTTGTTGATGCGAAGAAACGTTGCATGGCAATGGTCCATGAGCCAAGCCCAGCCGCCACATACCACACGATCTCTGAGCTTATTCCAGGCTTGTAGTCCTCCATTGTAATAAATGTCTTGAATCATGCTCAACAGTCCCTCATGCATGGTGTCCCTGAAAACAGTAATCATAAGCAACATCTGGTGAGTATACATTAGATCACCGGTACAAGCAAAACTTGTGCTGTTTCTCAGTTCTAACCGAAACGGCAAATTTTTTGCAGTTCTTGCTACGTGTCTATTAAAGATGCGAGTATGGACTGCCTTTTGTTATCACCAAATCAAAACAAATACTGTAAAACACTTTAATTTCGCGGGTACTTAATTATGCGAATTGGCGAGAGCCGACATTTTCGCGAGGATTTGTAATTTCGCGATTCAAAAAGATTTACCTACAATACTCAAAGCCTAAAAAGTGTCCTGAAGTCTGCTGAATTTTGAACTTCCTGCTTGGTACTTATTTACTACCAATTTCCATGCAGAAACTTGTTGTTAAAATCTTTTACTTAGTAACTTAACAAATTATTTATCCGACACTCCATGGCCAGCAAAACCGTCAGTGTAGATCAGACTCCTGAAATTTCCTATTTTAAGAAGTGTACGGGCAAGTGTACGGGCCAGCAAGACTTCAATCACTAGCGTCAGTGTAAACCATCCCGGTACAACAGTTGCCCCCGCGCAACCCTGAACCTGTTAGTATTACGATTTAATCATGCCAGGGTAGAAAACAAGCTTTATACACGCTAAAATGGCACAATGCCTTTCGGTATTATTCCAGTCTTGAGATGTTTCAAACGCTGGTTTCAATTTTTTTTTTTAATTTTTAGAAATCAGGATATACGTACTTACCGGACCGCCGTACCTAAACAAATGACGAATGAACAATAGGTTTGGGAAGCCGAGATAAGTTTTAATGACGAACCAATTTAGTATAAACTTTTTACGGGAATTGAGGAAATTGACTTGTGAATTAAAACTCCATCAAAACATTATGCTCCAGGACCATATGGGTCCTGGAGCATAATTTCGGCCAAATCTCCACATAGAAGCGGTTTATTAACCCCCTGAGGTCTATACTGGCCGATTGATTGGTTAAACATTGGTTTATATTTGATCAATCAGAGACAGGTAAGAAAGCTTGACGGGGTGTCAGGTATATAGAAGGCCCAATTCTGATTTGGTTTACTCAGAGGTTATACCTTGCTATATCATGTAATGAGCCAATCAAGATACTTTAAGCAGATAGAAAAATTGACAAAAATTTAAAATAAAAAAAAATAAGAATAATAAACCCGGCATTTATAATGCGCCTTTTCCGAAGGATACAAAGCGCAACACATGAAACAAGACAAACAAGCAAAACATCAATAGAAAGATAAGTTTTTGAGTAGTGTTTGAAGTGTTGCTGTGGGTGCAGAGTCGATACTGACTGGGATCGCATGTTCCAATTTTCCATTGCTTGGAGCAGCGACCGAAAAAGCCCTATCCCCGGCACACTTGTGTGTCCTTGGAACCATGAGGTTAGACCGTGATCCGAACGTGTGGTAACAGAGCCTTGTTATGGTCCTCTAACGGTAAAGACTCTTCTCAAACCATGTACCCGGGGCAGAGCCCATTCTTATTATATAACATACGAAGATTTTTGAATTTATGTGATCCTTGATGCGCAGCAGTGAAGAATCTTTTAAGCACGGGATGATCCCATAGTATTTAGTACCAGCACATTGCAAACACATACACCGATTATTGCCAACTAAATAATCGTGTAATCAATTAATCAAAACGTCCATCATTAAGTAACAAAAACCCTTGGGGAAGGATCAGCACCTTGCAAGAGTTGCTACCACCCATAGAGTTTTAAGTGCCATCCCCCCAACGACGTTGGGGCATGTTTCTCTGGGTCGGGGCAGACAGCATCCACCGACGCTGGAACAGGCAGTAACACACAGTCCATGATACGCATGATTAGATGGGTGTGGGCTTGGCCCTCTGTTCGCACGGTGAGTGTGGGCCGGTGTTGAATGGTGTTCCAATGGCCTTTCGGCTTACTCTAGGCAGCTTTGCCTCCCTTAGCTTAGTCTCAGCTGCTGCCGCCCTTGTCAACCTGGAATGAGAAGCACTTGGTTGGTATCTAAAAGGGGTCTAACCTTAACTAGGTTTTTAACCATGGTTAGTCCGACATTAGTGGACCTTCTTTTCGCTTTCAAATACTGTTAAAGTTAAATGTAACAGATGAGAAAATCCCTCATGGATGGCCCCGAACGCCGGCCCGAACGGCTTTCATTCAAGAGGAAGTATCTCACCCGTCCTGGTACATTTTAGAGTATGTTGGAAAGGAAAAAGTCCCCATGTAGGACTAACGCTGGTTTAACCTGGGTCTGTAGTTGATCCCTTTCAGAATACAGCCATTAGGTGTTAACCGGGTTAGTCCTTCAAGAATGGACCTTTTCCAATAGTCTGAACTTGCCAACGTAATAGGTGCAGAAATTTCTCATGTTCGACCCATCCATGAGAAATCTTCCTCCTCATGCACACAAAAATATGTAAATCGGGTGGCGGGTTACCCCGATTTTACCCCGGCCTTGTTCTTCCACTCAAATATAATGGTATCACCGTTGTCAATTAATCGTAGAGTCTGAATTGTGAATGTAATCGGTGATGAAATTTCTCATGTTCTTGGACCCATCCATGAGAAATATCTCCTGCAACAAAAAAACAAAGGTAAATCAGGTTGCAGGTTACCCTGATTTATAAACTCCAGGCCTTGTTCTTCCCTCAAATAATGTACACCGGTTTTTCAATTAATCGTAGAGTGAAAGAACCCAATCTAAAAAAATGATATCTTAATTCTTTTCAATTTAAATCACATCAGAAGACTGTTCGTCGGCAGAGTCGGAAGTTAATGACTACGCGTTAAAACCACCTACCATGACTTTTAAACCCTTTAACGCTAATCCCCCTACACCCTACGTAAACCCATTGCTAATTGCTAAATCGTAAGACATGTACTAAATACAGCATTAAGTTCCGGACAATGATGAGTAGCCTGCAGTTCTCTCATTTACTGTGATTTCCCCTTAATGATCACTCAACAACCTCTATTCATAATAGACGGTCAAGCCTTGCTGCATTTTCATACCTCAATCTCATCTACAATATCGGGCTTTATCCTTGACCGTCTGCAACTGTGGCTTTGACTTTCTCTGTCAGCTGAGCACTGACGGTCCACTTCGGCCAGCACCTGGTCGGTTTCTTGGATGCCACGCCGAACTCTTCTCTTTGACTGCTAGTTACTTGCTCATTTTTCGTTCCTGATACGGTGGCTTCAACAAGCTTGGATAGACATTGAGAACAATGGCAAATGTTACAACGAGGCCAAATTGATTTTCATTAGAATAAGGCATCTTTTTTTGGTAACAGTTTCACAAAATCTAGCATTTTAGTAATTTTTACCACCAGATGGGCCTTGAATATTATCTATCCGGGCTGTAGTTGTGTAACTAAAGGGAGGACTCGACAAATAAGAATAAAGGGTAATTAAAGATGTTCATGTTTAGCAAGAATACTGTGTCTGCGGCAAGTAAAAACATGATAATGGGCGATGGCGAAGCCGAGACCCATTATTTCAAATGTTTTTAACGCCAGAGGAACATTAATTGCAGCATAAACTGGACCTTGCAACCCTTTATTTCTATTACCCAAATAAAATAAAATAACCACAAATGGCAAATTCTTTTAAAAATGTAACATTGTTTACGTCTTACCGTCACGCGCCCTGTCTTCTCCGCGTATGGTCGCGTGTGGCACCTATACTGGGTGTGACACACGCAAAAAAGAATGAGCGCTTTGCATCACCATTAGGCATATCTCGACCCATTAATTGTGTCGAAATCAAAGGCAGTAAACTAACCAATCAAGAGTGTGCTTTTGATAACGGGCAGTTAGAGGTAAATAGAATATACTTTTTTTGTATTCGTAATAAGAGACAAATAAAATGGTGTTCATGGTTCATGTCTCGAAAAGTGCCAATATTGCCCATGGAAAATCTACCTGATTGGTCGAACTTTTGATAATGAAACCGACTCTGAATCTCGAGGAAAATGTGTACAAAATCCAGAATCTCCTCCCTGAGAATAAAAATTTTTTGAGCTGTGGGTACTGACTTGACTGTACTGGACAATTTGACTTGATTTCCTAATTACCCCCTGACTAAATTTTACCTTTACACAGCCGTATTCGTGCTCAATTTCCAGACTGAGACCAAACAAATCTCCTCTCCAAACCTTCTTACCAATCCTCAAAACAGGACCCCTCATTCATACCCTACTACAGGTTTTTTATAGCCGGTCTTAACCAACCGTCCTGTGCGATCCCAAACTGGTTTCCACCTATGTTTTTTCACTCTTTCTTAAATTTCAAAAACAATTCTGCTAATTTGTTTTTATTGAATTGAGAGCAGTTGCCATCCCACAGCATTTACCAGTTTGCATTCTACATTTGCCACATTCCAATGGCCTCAGCTTCTCCTTGTAGATTGTTTTGTAACCATCTAAGAAGGACAGATAAGACTTGGGAGTGTACTGAGTCTGCGACGGAATCGCTGGAATAGTCACACCGGTCCTGCAACCATATCCTGTAAACATAGAATGTTCTGCGGGTTAATTAAGATAGATCTTAACTCTTTCGGGGACCCAATTGATTTTCGTGTTTCTTTTTTAAACATCACCTAAGACATATCTACAATCTCGGAAAAAATAGTTGAACACTCACCAATTTCCTACATTGCTCACCAGGGCAATAGTTTAGAGCTAACAACTCCGTTATCACTCACTGAAAGCCTCAATTTCCACTTCAACTTACCCTGCCCCACCCCTATCAATCAATATTAGGAGAATTGGCAGGGGACTTGCTGTTGATGATACCCCATTCAACTTGGTTGGGGGAGACGGGGAACAGTTTTCCTTCCGAACAATATTTCAAAGTGTTTTAACAATTTTTTCCCAAGCTTTGCGATCTCACAACATAGCAATTAACTAGCATTCCTCTTGTCCAAACTCCTTGCCTAAAGTTGAAAGGACATTATAAGCTTCAAATGATACCAAACTTCCTTTTTTTTGGATTGTTTCATCTCGAGATACCAAAATAATTATCTAGATGTATTTTTCAAGTATTTCTTATTTGCAAGAAACCCTCCACATTCTATGGGCCCAAAAGGTGCCCCACACACAATCTTTTGAAGAAGTTTTATTAATATTCATTAAATAAGATGCAATATCTTGACCACAAAAATTCATCACAGCACTGGCAACAGCCATTGTCGGGTTCTACGTTTTTTTTTTTTTTGCCGACACAAGAGTGGGGCTATGTCCTGCTCTGTTTTGGGATCAAACAAAGTTTTACGAACATAGAACCGGAAAAACATTTCAAAACATGCCAAATTATTTTTTGTTGCTAAAAAGAGCATAAAGTCAACATTTTCTGTTTCTCAGATCTAGAAATAAAATGAACACAATTAAACAGCAGCTTTGTCACAGTTAACAAAGTCAATTCAAGGAGCTTCTTGTGAATACAGTTAATTAATCAAAGTTTAACATTTCCATTAACCTTTGTCTGACTTAAAAGCAGAGACTTACTCAATTTACTCCAGAATTTATAGTTTAAATGACTAAAATGGAGAAATTTGGAATCCAAAGAAGTAACACTTTCAAAATTAGAGATGTTCCAGCATATTGCAAGACAAAAACATCAACTGCACCTTGAATCCTAGATTTCTTGTTTCAAAACCTTGTTTTCAGATGGCTCGAGGCTCAGAAAAAGATCAAAGATTTTACCAAGCATCCAGATGAAAAGGCAAGCATCAATCACCCGTTCAGGATTAACATAAATCCTTGCATGTGCAGTACAAGTTTCTCACCTGGAACATGCCCATGGTATTGACCACACTCTGTTTGACTGGGTCCGTACACACAATAGGGAAGGCAGACAAGAAGTGGTTGGCTACGGCTACCAAAGCGTCCTTAGGCCATCTGCTGAACCAATCCATGGTACAACCGGAGAACAGACCGGGGAACTTGAGGGATCTGGTACGGAACTTCTCACCAACCTGTGTAGAGGGTACGAAATTGGCAAATATTTATCAACATTATACATAATTACATAAATTAGGGCGGATATAGTGACAAACTCATGATGTGAAGGTTGTGGGTTCGAGTCCCACTGCAAACATGTTGTGCACTTGGGCAAGGCACTTTACCTCACTTGCCTCTCTCCATCTCAGAGTGAAATGGAGAGCTGTTACGAGAAATATCACAATCTATGTACTGATAGGCAGTGCGCCAATTAGCTGAATGGGCTAACGGCAAATCTAAACAAAGCGATATTGATTCTGACGATTTCCTGATGGCAGTGTAATAATATGTAATCACGCCTTGAGCACAGGCTTCAGGATATGCATGTGTCGCAAATCAACATTATTCACA
This sequence comes from Ophioderma brevispina, assembly GCA_023653785.1. Lineage (NCBI taxonomy): Eukaryota > Metazoa > Echinodermata > Ophiuroidea > Amphilepidida > Ophiodermatidae > Ophioderma > Ophioderma brevispina. The sequence goes on from JAMKCH010000749.1 coordinate 15,373, forward strand.
TAACAACTCCTCCCACACAATGACTCTGTTCATTTTCCTATAGTTTATGTCCATTTACTGGGTGGAGAGAGACAAGTGTTAGAGTGCCTTGCACAAGGACATAACATGTTGGCTCCCTTTGTTAAGACGAAACAGATTCAAAGACAGGGCAAACATATTTCTAAACTTGCATGACTTTCATTCTCTATGTGGAATTGAACCATATTCCAAACTATAAAGGCAGCACAATTTGTCCTAAAGTACAAATAAATATGGTGATTTTCTCAATTTCACCATTATGACCTTTTTTTGGTTATTATTGAATTTTGACTCTTTTCCAAGTTCAGTCTAAAAGGAATAAACTCAAAAGGAATGGTATTGTTTAAACACAAAAATTATTAATGCTGTACTTTTCTGGAATTATAGCTGCCTCAAAGGAAATGACACAACCACGTAATAAAATAAACAATATCGATTAACTTGATTAATTATACATGTGAGAAACCGAGAACCACATGAAGTTGCTAACACCCTGGACAGGAAGGACTCATACAAGGTTTTCATTGGTCTGTGGTGCGCCGTGAAACTCTTTCTCATAGACTGGCACCAGCTCACCAGTAATCTCATCAATCTCATCACGGGCAAACAGATTGGATACCTTGATAGCGAGAAGGGGGAAAGGAAAGAGCTTAGACACGGAGGCTGCTGACACATATGTTTGGCAACATCACGATAAATCCCAAAATAAAGAATAAAGCATAAGAAGCTATTGATTGATAAAGATTACACAAGTATATTCAAACATCGAGATAGAGTAAAGAAAAGGCTTGAAAGTCGGACGGCTATTTGAATCAGCGAGTACTGGTGGACGCGATAATGGTACCGCCCCAGCCCATTACACCTAAAACAACAGCCACGGGAAAAAATTGTAATTCTTGTTATTTCGCCAGGCCTGGCGCCCCTCGCTTATAAAATGCTCCTTTTACATCAGAAACAATTCGTCAGGCATGTGGTTTATGAAAGAAAGATTAGCGTTTGCAAAGATCGGGCACTGTGTTTTTTGCAGATTTCCAAAATGACTTCCAAATAGCATGGCTATAGCTGTTCGTTAGTTGCTATGGCGAGGGACGTATTTAAACACAGTTACGCACAGTTGTAATAGTTTAATTAGTAAAAACTTGACGCGCGGTAGCGAAAGACGCGTCCGCTGCTCGTTCGTTGTATTTATTGGTAATCAGCGAAAATAAGTGTGTTCGTGCCATATAAAGACAAATAACCGGGGAAACAGTCAGAAGGCCTGGTATTAAATAGCTGCCGGTCTTATGTGTCTTATGGGGCTACATGAGGAAATTAAGACACTGCTTCCAGTAAACAAACAACCAAACTAGGGACTGTGGTCCCAAATAGGTCATTTGACTATGTGGTCAAAGAATAAAGAGAGAAATACAATGACCCTAAGTGAGAAGTGATCCGAACAAGAGAGGACTTAGCAATTTGATTGTTTCTCCCCCTCCCGGGGAGGGGGGGTCATTGGCATTTTGTTGGGTATGGTAACAATAATAATTACAGCAATAGCCAGTATGGAAAGAAGGCTTATTCCCCTGTTATTAAGTTATTAGATCTACATGCGACCATAACCTCTCCCGATGCCAAGACATGTTCATGTTATTCAAGAAGCCTTCGTCTTTGATTTCATTGTCCAGTGATGGAAGACGAATGTGATACCCTGGCTTGCTGTCCCTGCTGTCCTAAGAAGAACTTGAGATCATCCAATCAGATTACTTACATTGTAAGATCTGTAGCAAAATCAAATCAATACACCCAAATTAGGTGGGAAAACCAATTAAAAGTTGGCTTGGTACTCCCAAAGGGCAACCGTGCAAAAGTAGCAAGTCGCAATCTTAGAGATACTTGAGGTCATCCATCAGAATCATTCACTGTTAAATCTTTAACAAAAACCAATCACCACATCCAATAGAAAAAGATGATGATGAAATTGGTGTGGTCTACACCCAACTAATTGAGAGCAAAATAAGTAAGCCAAGTTATTACGCATTTAGAAGATACAGTTAAAACTCATATAGCTTGCTGTGTGGACATGAGGAATGTACAAACGGTCCGATATGGTTTTGGCAGCTTTTGTTAATGTCTATATATATGGGAAACGTAAAATTTCAATTTTTAAAAAAAAAAAAAAAAAAAAAAAAAAAATATTTCATTTTAAAAACAATTTCTAAACTTGGTAAATATTTGTAATATTCCTAAATTCGGGTGTAAATCTTTTTTGACTCGCCCTGTAATATTGGATGACTTTTTGGATAACAGAAAATATGTTCTGCCAAGAAAATACAGGTTCATCTTTCATTTTTTGATATACGGATCGGGCAAGATTTTCTGCTATCAACCTCAAACAATCCAGTATTATATTAATCACAGGCTTTTTTGATGTACCGTGTGGTGCGTTGCATTGATACGCGTGCGTACTTGATTTGTGTGAGGTTTTTCAGATTGGCTTTACAATAATTTGTTTTGTGTGTTATCATCAATCATATTCTACTTAAACGGTGTAATTCACACCCACATTAAAATCAAATAGGAAACTATTTTGGCATTGCAATGGTAGTATATATTTCCTACCAATTAAATTTTTATTTTGCCCAAAAGCATCCCAACAATGCTCTCCTATCCCTTTAATTATGCATTACATTCTATACAATTCCCAAATTCTAGTAACGTTCACCACATCAACTAGCAATTTTCCTATCCTATTAAATCACCTACCTGGTTAGAGTACTCTGGAAATATCTTGTGAGTCCAGCATGTAGAGGCCAGTCTCGTCAAACTCTTGTACCATAAACCACCACGCCTCCCAGAGGGCCGTTACACGAGGTGGTGCGGATTGATGCGAGCATCTTCAACCAAGTGACCATGATCTGGATTTTAAAAAATGCACTAAAGTATTTTCCTCAATTCATTCTCTTTAAGAAACACGAAGTGGCATAAAAAGTTGCAATAGATCCATAACGTTCTTAACTTTTCAAATTTACATGCCCCTAGCTAGGTAACCTCTTGTCCCAAAACACCCTTTTTGACTCCTTCCTCAGGATCAGTTTAAAGGAGAACCTTAACAAATTTTGGTGAAAATAGCCATCGTTTTCAGTGGGCACCATATAAGCAATTTCAACAATGACCTTCCTGACCCCAATGTAACCTTTGCCTTTCATCCCCTCCCATCCCATTTAATAGTCATGTACTCCTCAGGGATCAATCTGAGCACTTTGATGATGTCCACCCATGTCCACCAATGTAGGCCAAGCAATCATTTACAGATTTTTCAGCAATGACCATATCTGATTCCTAGATCACCGTTGACCATTATCTGTCATCCCTGCATACTGTATACCCTTACTTTTACGGGAACATGGTGAGGTGCCATTCATTCTATGCACAAAAGGATATTCTAAGAGCTTTTATACATGACCTCAAATACACCTAGATGAACTCTGACCTCACTTCCTTCAAAATTCCTATGTCCCCCAGTCATCACGCTGTGTCCAACCTCAGCACTATTTTCAATTGCAATCATTCATTGCAAATAAGAGTAAGGCTTCGAATGTTAAAACATTGTTAATATCAATTCCCCTCTAGCTCCCTCTTGATCGGACTACCCTTTCGACAACAAATCAGATGGGGCATACATGATACCAGGCAACCTCTTCTAGAAAATACTACCGTACCGTATGTTTGTTTTTTATGAATGGGGGTAACTACCAGATTTAAACAGCGAAAATATTTTTTTTTTCACAATCATATCAAATTTCGGTTTTTACAGTACCTTGAAGAACACCAAGTCCATACTGGCTCCACGTATTGTCTCATTTACAACTGCATATAAGAGATGAGTTTCTCAGCAAGCTTTTCATATGACTCTATGGCTTCGTAGACCTTTGGAGGCATCTAAGTCAGCATCTTCTGGCTCATCCCCTACAAGCAATGAGGATGTTTTGGGTGCAGTTTAGTACGGTTTAAGCATGTGGAGAGGAATTCTACCATAGATTTTAGTACCACTTAACTTGTTGAGGATGCCGATTACAGGACCAGGCCAGGCAAGTTGTGTGCTTTGGTTATAATTAACAGAACTTTACATGAGTGTTGTGTTTTTTTTCTTAGGCAAAAAGTGTAAAGGCTCAAAAAAATGTTTTGGCTTTTACAAAACAGTCACTCATAAAAAAACAGACTGGAACAAATAGTTATGCCATTGAACATTTGTTTGTTTAGGCCTTAGTCTGAGTTAGTGTGTAGACATTCCAACAAGAACATCCCTGAATTTACATGGGTTTTCACAAATTGACAAATTTTTTCAGAATTTCATTATGGGGTGGAAAGTTTACAAATGGTGATTGCAACAAAGAAACTTGAAACCCATTTTCCCTTGTTTTCCAGAGTGGCTGACACATGTTAATATATTTAGCCATATGAAAATATACTACAATACATAAATTCCCTGCAATTCCTAATATTTGTGCAACCGACAATAAACTACACGTATAAAATGCATATGAGACCTTCTGAGCTGCAGGACCTGGAAGCAAATGTCTCAGCACTCCCCAAAATCGCCAGAAATCTCCTAAATGCATGCTTAAAAAGGCATTATCGTAAAATATATTCTCTAGGTAACAATTATAAAATTGATTACTTTCCTCTAAGCAGCAAACACATATAAATTTGAGGGGTTGACTAATAAAAGGTCCTAACTCAAAAATGCTAACTCAGAGTTGGGACTTTCTGGGGTATCTGTATGGTGCCTCATTTAGATGTGGTCAAGTGAAATCCTGCTGTATCTAGAGTGGGAAGTGGAATTGAGTTAGACCTTTAATTTTCCAGATTTTTGGGGTACCAAAATCTACAAATGGACAAAAAGGCCATGAGTGAGTTGGGCCTGTTAGTCAACTCCTGAAATCTCGATAGAAATTAAAGGCAAATGATACCATTCGGGAACTGCCTCATCCCCAAGACCCCCGATTTTATTGGAAGTGGTCTAAATTTGGTTTGTCACAGAAGGCAGAGTGACTATTTTTCTCCCCCATTAACCTGCAAAATCTTACACTAAAGATGTTGGTTTGGAGTTATGAGCAAAAACTATGCCCCATTTTGTTTTGGCGTCTTCACAGTTCTATGGGATTACAAAATCACATATTTGGCTTATATCAAAAATGGTTTGAAATATCGGGTGAACATTACAGATGGGGTATGGGGGTTCCTATCAAGAAGAAACTAGGTTATTGGATCATTTCCCTTTAAACATGTGCCCCAAACAGATTTCAAACACATGTAACAATAGACATCTGCAGGCTCCCCAAAATGCATCTCGTATTGTGCCATTTCCATCCGGGAACTTGTGTTTACCAGGCCTCAAGTCAGCTAAATCACCACGGTTACAGCATACTTATCAATAGTATAAACTTGAGCCTATCTGTGATGCTGCACAGTTGAAACTGTATTTAGTCCGGCTAGGCGGACGAAAAATAGAGCCGGTTACGATCAAAAATGCCACTTTTGTCGTAGATTTCAAACATTATTCTACATTTCTGTAAGATTAACCTGCACGTTGGGAAAGTGGTTATTTGTATGTAGTTTTAGGCACTGTCGGCCGTTGCGAACGGAAAAACAACCGATATTTGATTACATGAACTCCGGACAAGGTTCCCGGACGAAATGGGCACATACGGATGCATTTCGGGATCGTGCAAATGGTCTATTGCATTTTAAACCTTTCATGCAGTCATGCAGGCGAATACAGTAATCGGAGAGTGCAAATGATGTACTACACATCTAATGACCATATTTGGATTCAGCAAAAGCAGTCCAAAGGCTACTGTGTTCGTGGCTTTTGAGATGATTCCCAAATGACCACCCCCAAAAGTTAAATATTGTTTTACTTTTTGAGGCATGGACCCCCATAAAATGGGTTTCTATGGGACAATGAAAATATTCTAGTTCATGTGGGAGCCCAGTGATATGCTCTAAATTTGCTTTATCCCCTCTCCAAGGATAAAGCGTTTTGAGAAATTCAGGGCAAAAGAGATGTAATTCGTAAAAAATCACTTTGAGAATCGGTGTCAATTTAGTCTAGAACACGTTTTAGGTTTTTGTAAATTTAGAAAATGCTATTTTATTTCGATGATTTAGAAATTAAGTACTTGAATTTCACCAAATAATGGTGAAAATTAGAGATCAATAGCTGAAACGTACTTCTGAGATATATATTTTTTAAAGTGGGAAAATTAAAATATCGCAGCGTGAGGAAAACAATAAAAATACATAAAGAATATATAAGTTAATTTGAGCACGAAAGCCCCTTGTTGTCATAACTTTTGAATGGATGCTCCGATTGTTGTCAAATAAAAAGGAATTTCCTTAATCAAATTGTTATTTTTTAGCCCCCCAAAGGGGTCTTTCCCTTAAGGTACGGTAAACGCACTTACGTGGACATGGCGAGGGGTAAACGCTAAGTTGCATATCAACTGTGGGTGATGACTCTTGTACAAGATACGGTCGAGTTGTTGAATACAAGTTTGAAGGGATCTATTATTTCTTAGCAGAATGAAGTAAGAACTGGAGCTTTTGAAATTTAACCACTACTACAATAACTGACATTAAACCATGATATGTCACTTATTTTGACAGCACAATAAATAAATTGTAAGTATTTGCTACTACTAACTGCTACAGTGTTACCCAATTCTTTTTAAACAACTAAAAAATCTTAGGCATTATCAGCTATCATTGTTTAGATTTGGACATAATCATAAAGAAACACAACAATTTGTAATCCACCCAACATTATGGAAAGCTCTACAACTAATTTAACATTTCATATATATATACATGTATAGACATGAAGATATTGTGGAAAATGGTGATTAGATAACTGTAACACCCCATGCCAATAGGGAGAACTCTTTACCAAATGAAGCCATGCTAAACTCTACCTAAACCAGTATCGCATAATTCAATCCTAGGATACTCCAAATATGGATTAAAATATATCATGCCCATTAATTTGCATTCACAACCCGATTTCCTCACTTTTTGTGTACATTAATGTAGTAGGCACTGTAAAGTGTACTCAAGTGTATCAAAGGGTAACTATGGAGTACAAACTATCTTGATACATATACCATATAGCGAGTACCCTCTGTGGTTCCAGGAGTGACTACTGAGTCTCTGCTATTTTGACACACACCAGATTCCATGCTTTAAAGGGATTAGCAACAATATTGCCAGAGAATCAAAAAACATGTGGAAAGCCTTTTTTAAATTATAAATCGGTGAGTAAGTGTGTATTCCATATAATGCTTTAATGTAGAAACAAAAACCCCAAATAGTGAAACAAAAAAAAGTATGTGACCTCTGACCATAACCTAATCCCCGGGAAATTTGTATACATCCCTGCAAATAGACATACAGCGACGACGTCTCAAAATCTACAATTAACAGCTGATTGTGGTTTACACTAGCACAGTATAAACAAAGATCAATAATGTTTGTGTTGAGGTCAACTGTATTGATAATGGTGCACAATATCACGCTTAAAATCTGGGATATTTACCGAGAAAGGCTTTTTTTATCTCAAGTCGGAATTTTGATACGCACATATAGAAATAAAGATTCAGATAAAAAGTACTGCCTTGTCTTTAATATACGGATTTCAAGCCAACCACTTGCAGATTATGTTTGCATATCCATGCCAGTAACAAAAATACAAAAATATGAATTTTCATGATTTTTTCGATGTTTCGGGTTAGCAAATCACTGCTAATTCCTTTAATATAACCCATGCACATATACTCTGTCCAGGAGTTTATTTTCTCCTTTGCACTGGGTTTTTCCGTTGCTATCGCGTGTGCAACGTACACGCCTGTTTGGATCGTAACACGCACCTGTGTTTGGTTGATTTAAAATTAGTTGTTGTTGTTCAACTTGATATGCTGAGGCGTGAATGGCTTGCGTACGGTCCTGACTTGGACACGGAATTGAGAGAAAATAAACATTTGGATACAGTATAGTTGGTATTCCATGTACATGCCTAGTGTGACTATGGAGTACTCACTACTAAGACACACAGCTAGAATCCTCACTATGGTGTTCAATGTGTGGTACCTACTAAGTACACTAATTTCTTTCTTTGGTGTACACCACATATACATATATATGTGTACTCCTAGTGTGACTATGGAGTACCTACTAGATACACAGACAGAATCCTCACTTGGGTTATTTTGACACTAGTACTCCTTGGCAGATTTTAATCTATAGTAATGCAGTCTACATCAGCACTGATGTAGTAGGTACTCCATTTGTACTATAAAAATTATATTATGAGGCATATGAATCTATTCATTGCAGAATACACACAAGAGAAGGTGTTACATTATGGCTCCACACAGTACACATCAAGTGAGGAACCTGGTTCTATTACAAATACAACAGAAGTAAATGTAGATGTATGTATAAAATGAAAACTTACGCCTGGCCATTTCTTCCACTACAGAAAAGGTTGCACATAATAGTCAGTATTCTTAGTCATTTCTTTATATGTTACATGTACAGTGAGACCCCAGAGGGTGTATTGGATCCATCCCACAATGCACTGGTTTTGGAAAATTTTACTTCAGTAAGGTCATGTGATTCCCCCAAAATCGTATCTTAATACATAAAAATCCTGACTTTCACACTCATTTTAGGCCACAAGTTGCCAGTACTTTTGGAAGATCATGAAATGTCTTGTGGTTCTTAAACTTCTTGACCCTTTAAAGCAATAAGAGCACATTTTTTGAAGAGCGCCCCCAATTTTTCCAAAAAAATTGAGCTTTTTACACAGTTGCATTGGTAACTGGCTAGTAAACTATACCTGTGAATGGTTAAGCTCCAAAATGTCTGTGTCTCACAAACGAAGGAATTTTGTAATTAGAATAATTATTATCGGAGATCTCCGATAATAATTCAACGGCTGCTGGAAATGGCCTTCCAATGTGAAAATAGCGGGGAAATAGCGCGATGTACGCAAGTCAAGTTAGAGGTTTATTTTCGACGGATGGCACTATTCACATGATGGACGGTACATAGTTTTAGGCATTTTCCGATCTTGCCGTTAAGTCCAATCTAGGGGATCCCAATTTAATTACAAAATCGATATTTTTGATAATACGCATGTCATTTTTCTAGCATTGTCGTTGAAGGTATAGTTCCTAGACCATTACCAATGAACGTGCCAAAATATCAAATTTGACAAATTGGGGCGCTTTCAAACAAAATGTGCCATTATTGCTGTAAGTACTGACATGTGTTTAGCACAATATACTATGGCGCACATTGCATGCATGGGGATTAATTCAAAAGCCCTCTTGGTGTGAATCTAAAAAAAACTGCAACTAACCAACAGTTGTCAGTATGGGTTTTTTGGGGGGGAGGTCACCCTAATCACATCATAATGATCGTCACAGGGATATTTGCCCAATGAAAAAATGATTGTATAATTCAAATCTCAAAGTTTGACCAATCCAAAACACCTTGCCTATAAAAATTGCCTATCCTCTTGTGAATGTCAGCAATGCATGTGGTTGTCGTACTAGTAAGTCACTAGTATTTTTGATTCACACACAAAAACAGCATATCAAGACAGAAAAAAATGTATAAAACCGTGCCGAGGTATAAATCACTGCACAGAGGAATTAGCTCTCAACTTTCAACATTGTTCACACCATTTTTATCAGCCCCATATCAAATGTACAAACCAATTGGTTTTACATTTTGCTTATTCCTTTTCATTATTGTTATCAATATGTTGTTCTAGAATTGCGATCATAATTCTCAACTAATACATGAGTGAATACACCTTATAATTTTAAATCCAAGCAAATTATTTCAAAACAATATTGGGTTCCTCTATAGTCAGTTTATTGGCCATAACTTTAACACTTAGAGACATAAAGGTATGAATTTAATTTTTGGGGAACCTTCACCCTCTTTAAGCATTTAATTGTTTTTTTTTTTGTTTTTTTTTTTTTTTTTTTTGTACGACGAATTGGACCCAAGGCGATGCCCATTATTTTTTAAGTGGAAAGAACGAGGCCGGAGGCCGAGTTTCTTCCACGCAAAATAAATGGTGTCGCCGGTTTCAATTCGTCCTAAAGAGAGTACCGGTTCCCAAAATCATACCTTTATTCTCATCTAAACATCGTTTTCAGTTCTGAAGTCATCTTTAACCAATTTCCGCTTGGCTTTTACGGGCTTGTAAATACAACAAGAAAGGAATGCCACTATCCAGTGAGACAATCGAACACCCGTGAAACCAACGAGCATACCAACGAGACCTCAACGTCGGCAGGCGCGCGCAAAAGTAGCAAAACCGCGGTATTACGCGGCCTGTCAAACCTAAAATAATTTTCAATACGCAGCCGCGAGACTACCTGGGTTCAATTAACGACTGAAACCCGGGCATCAACCCATGAAATTGCCTTATATGTTTCCACAGATGGTTAAATAATATCAATAAAATCCAAAGTAGATTCCCTAATAATGAAAAACCTTAGTAGTTAAGACTTATGAATTGTCAAATATTCCTTCCTCAGAATATTCTGCTCCTTAATCCTTCACTGATAGAGTTGGGGGGGATCAGCCCTATATAATCTAGTGCTTAGTCTTACATTTAATTTTATTATTTCTTGTATTTTCACTGTTTGTTTCATTTATTTATTAAATTTTTGATTAGTTTCATTTTGAGAAATGGGACTTTTTTAATTATGTTTTAAATTTCTTAAAGGCAAAGGTGTTTTATGCTCTTGGACCTAACTGTTTATCAAATTTTAACAGCAAAGCAAATGCCCTTAGACTAACTATCCCTTAATATCATCCCATCTTACAGGAATATGGAATCTGGTTTCAGCAAACCATCCCTAATTATTGGTGCCCATAATAGAGTAGAATTGATTTTTAATATATTTAAAATTACACATTTGAGGCGCATCCTGCTGTCATGTAATTCCTGTCTTCGCCAAGTAGTGCTTATTGCACAGTGCAGACAATCTTGATGAACCTAAATAACTTCTAAAGATCTGGCAAAAAATCTAAAAATGAGTGTAGAGAAACATCTTAACATCAGCAATTTAGGATTGACTATGGGCCTTCCTGGTATGTCCCTATCATTTGCACACTAAAATTCCTACTACAATTCCTTTTTAAGCTTTCGGTTAGAAGTTCTCAAAGCATGTAACTGCTTTAAGACTCAAAAAAGGATTATTTAGCTCCTTCTAAAAATGACCTTGCAAAATTCAAGAAAAGAATAAAAAACAGGGAGAGAAAAAACCCTGTGAATGTACTACATGTTTATTTGAGTTCCGATCAATTAACCGTACTTCTGGGTCTTCCCTGCATGATCAACAAAGTATGGTTCCTTATGCACTCTCTTCAACAAACTCAGAACCTAGCTCCTCTTCAATGGTCTGTAATAGTGCGACAAAAAAGTATGGAGTTTGCATCAAATTAAGGAGCTTAAAGGTGCAACGAGAGATTCAAATCAACAGGGTCCGAAAAATATGAAATTCTAATTTCTGCACTGGTCTACAGCTTTCTATCAAATACCCCATCTGAAAGGAATTAAGCCGAGAACTGATTCTTTCGTCCCAAATTGTGAAATTTCCGAATTTCGTATAGGAGCAAATACGATTCAGCCTATGTCCGCTATCTATTGTAACTATAAACCTAATACAATCGCCCTTTTGTTTTTTCCATTTTAAGTTATTTCTGTAGTCAAATTAATGGATCTTATAATCAAGGAATGCCTATTGCATGTCTAATCTATATGAAATCACTACTATCACAGAAAAATTTGGGACGACTTGAATCTCTCGTGCACTTTAATGGCTAATGATTCTCATTAACAAGCACTTTCAGTGGTTGTTACATCAGAACTTTAAAAAAAATACAACATAAACTTGTGTACTCCCTGGCAAAGAAAGCATATGGTACATGACCTCAGATGATCTTTGACCTTTGGTCCATGAACCTTTGACATCATCCACATATGAAGACCTAGCACCCTTGTCCCCTGCAAGTGGTTTTAAATTGTGGACTGGACTTTTCAAAGAAGACCTGAAAAAACGAAAACCTAACCAACGGAAACACACATACATGCACACTCTCCGACTAACCCCCTTCTGCTTTTCAAGCCAGGGGGATAAAACAAAATTTCTTCTGTTCAATAACAAGTGTACGATCCTCGCATCCCCTGTGGGCTGGTATTCTGAAAGGTGAGACTAACTTTAGACCCGAGGTTAAACAGGGTTAAGTCCTACATGAGTTGCCTTGTTTCCTTTCAACTTATTTATTACTCAAAGTTTTAAATAGAGTGAGAAAATTTCCTCTGATGGACAAAAACGTCCCATCCATAAGTAATTTTCTTACCTTTTATATCACACTTTCAGATTATGTTTCAAGAAAAAGGTCCACTCATGGGGACTAACACTGGTTTAAACCTGGGTCTAAAGTTAGTCCTCGCTTTTCAAAATACCATCCTATAAAGTGGTAAGACTTAAAGATAAATCAAATATTTTATTCAATACTGTTCCCCCATATCAGTGCCTTGGATCCCCCGAGCCCACGTTTCACTCAAATTCCCACATCTGTACCTCCATAAGATATTTAAAACTAACTGGAAAAATCTAATCACAATTGGCCCGACCTCCCGCATTTACTGCCCATTTCAAAACCTGGCACCATGTATTATCTTAACAATCTTAATCTTTCCTTTTCATATATATTAATAAATAATTTTCACGTTTTTAAAAAAAAATTTTTCACTGATATCCTAAAATGTTCTTTTGACTTGTGCACTGCAATCAACAAGTAAGCTTAACCTTTTTAGTCCATGTTTTCACAACCAGTCCGTGGTTCTTCATGGTTAGTGACGAGTCGGCAATCACCCTCGTAACTTCATGTTTCCCCATCCTGCAGTACGGTGGTGTTGTTGACAACTTCAGAGAGAGTATTCACCATACCTGCAAAACACAAATAAATGATCAAAATGTCATTAATATTCCATGTTATGCTGTATATTGAACAATAAGCTACGCAGTTCTCAAGTTCAAGTACAAAATGAAAATCAGTTTTCAACTTTTCCGATAGACACCAGTGCACATTAAAGATGTGAAAAATGTGTTGCCTGCTGTTATGGTTTATTTGATGATAGGCCTCACATGAACTTTTGACCTTGTATGTGACCAAGTGTATCGGAAGTGAGTTTTGTGGTTTTCGATCCCCAGCCAGCCCAAGGTCCCTAAAAAAATTTTCCGTCTTGGATGCTTCGGTGCTTTGTCATTACACTGTTGTATAAAATGGTCCTCAGTAGTTTCTTAATCTTCCTTCCTATTCGTATCAATCAGCAGTAAGTAGCCCAACTATTTGCACCAACACTAAATTTTATTACACTAGAGATTCCACTGCCACATGGACGAGCTGTCAGGGTATTGTAAGAGTAAGGCGACACAAGCCTAAAGAACCCATTCTAGTGTTTAGTTTTGTACAAATCACTGATAACAAGGTTGTAACCCCTTGCGTTACCTATATGAAATAATCTTTGAGCTCCCCATTGACCTTTGGGACTTGCCCCAAAAGTGTAAACACTGAATACAAAGTTTTCACAGCTTAACAACAAACCCTACTTGCCTGTGTTTGTTTACTACATTGGTTAAAACACATTTTTTTGTCACCTGTAATACACTTACCTGCCAGATTCTGCTTGAGAATCGTCTCAGTTGAAGATGTAATTGGAACTTGGCCTGGAGGGGGCAACATCCTTTGATCTGGTTTCTCTGCACTTTTTTCTTGTGCAAGATACCAGCCTGGAGACCATCTCTTCGGTCCCACTTCAGCCGGGAAACCACGCTCCTAACAAAGGGTTTTTTGGTCAAAGAGGAAAACCCTATTTAGAACAAATCCAAGTTTTAAATCTGGGTTTTGTCCCCTCGAACGAAGGCCGGACTTCCCTCGCCTCGCAGCCACTGCCCTTACTCCCCTCCTTCCACTTGACCCGATCAAATGCATCCTCCATCCTCTGTTTAGTGCATTGATAACACCTTTAACAAGAACTCTCTCTCTCTCTCTACGGTATGTTGGATGTGAAACATTTATAGTATCGAAGGCACTTTCCATCTTTAGTTAACTATTACATATCAACATATATAAGTATTCCTGATCAATACCTGTGTATCATTTCTCATCTTTTCCTTCTTCATACCTATTTTCAATAGTTTCCAAAACCTCAAATACCCCTACCTAGTAGTAATGTGCAGCAGACTTTCAGGGCTTATAGAAGAACTTAAGCTTGGGACCATTTCCTTTTTTGCCCTTATAAGTAAGGGGGTATGGGAAAGTAATGTAAAAAAAAAAAAGAAAAGTTTTTTTTAAAAAAAAAAAAAAAAAAACAAAAAAAATAAAAAAAAAACCCCTCACAGGAACTGTCCCGCAGGCAAGGATTCATAAAGATCTTTCCATGGAATTATTGAAGGCAAGTACAGTTGCAGATATTGAATTGTCTCTAAGACGTTGTGGGATGTCATTCCTTCCTCCTCCAGGCTGGATCATAGCACCCATGTACTGGATGTCAACAATGTTGGTAAAGTCGCCTGGTTTCTCTAGATTGTAGAAACCTTTGTTTTCCATCGCTTGACGCACAATCTCATTTGTAATCTGTGTGAAATGACATAGGAGATATCCAGGATTGATGTTTGTTTGTTGATAAAGTTACATTTTTAGAAAAACATGCTGAGATGCTTTTTGTGCCAACTGTAGATATCTGGATATTTAATTAGCTCGAAAGAGGGGTCGGATTGATTTTTCTTCAAGAATTGTTTTTTATTTTTTAAATGAGTACTCCTTATGGGCTATCACTAAATCAAATTTGAACATGATTGGTCCATGCATTAACAAGTTATAGCTCATAAACTCAACCCTAAAAGATTCTGTTTATTATATAGGTTTTGAGATGGCTTCTCAAGATAAAACATTAACCTTGGACTAAGCTTATTTGGACTCATATTTCAAACACTGTTTATGCCGATTCAAAATACAGTCATGAAAATGGACGACTTAAATTTTTGGGGAAATGGTAAAAAAAATACTGCAAGTAAACTTGCATCAACCCCCTGGCAAGACGGCCTTAACCCCAAGTCTGGTTTCGATCGGACTTCAACTTTTCGGAGACCTGAAAAAAGAAACCTAACCTTGGTTAGAAAAGCTAACCAAACTGAAACACACACACACACATTAAGGACATGTGCGCCCTCACAATAGTCCCCTCTGCTTTTCAAGCCAGGGGGATAAAAATGATCTCTTAATCCATAGGGTTTGTGGTCTGACTGCCTTGAAGGAACAAGGCCAGCCTGCTGGACAGTGTTATAACAGGGATGAGTTTCACTATGAGTTTGTCAAGTTGAACAACACACACCTCAAGAATTTCAAATAGCCACTATAATAACCTACCTGATCACCCCACTCATTGATGATGGGCATATTGATGTCATCCACAAACACGGTCATCTTTCTACCAGCTGGGGGACCGTACGTAGTACCGACTCGCTTGTCGACGTAGCTTTCAATGGTACGCTAGGTTGAGAAGAGATCAAAAACATCAACTTATCAAAACTAACTAGTAACAGACATTTGTTCAACTCTTTCTCATAGCTCTACATATTTGAGGTAAAACCATGGCAAATTTTCATGAATTAAAGAACTGCAATTTTCATGTCATTATTGAGCTTAACTTTTTATTTTTTAAATTGCTTAATTCAAATTTTTCCAAACATAGGTGTCAATACACTCAGACTTGGCAAAATTCCAAATTTCTCCCAACTTTTCTTAAACCATTTGGAGACTTTTATCCAGAACACTATTGAACTTTTTCAGCCACAGATTAAAGGTGCTTGTTCCGATTTATGTGCTCTCTACTTGATATGAGAGCCTGACACTTATACATACGCCCCATCAAGTACCGTGGGAAACAAACTTGCGGTTTTGATGGTAGAAGCAATAATGCACATTGCAAAGCCCTATTCAATACTGTGCTAATATTGATGGTTAACCATTAATTCGTCGGTTTTTTGTTTAAATCTTGGGAATGAAATGGATTTGAGGGCTCAAATTTCAGGACAATGAGAAAAATACCGCCTTTCATTTGATATCAAAATCGATACTACTTCCGGGTAAATCAGGGGGGTCCCAAAGACAATCGGAACACGCACCTTTAACATGTGGACTGGGTCACTGTCAGCTACTATGGATTTCTAAGCCACTTGTGCCACACCATAGTTTAATTTACTATTTATGTTTTAAAAAATCCATTCTCATTTAAATAAGTAAAGCAATTGCTCCAATTAAATTGGTGAATTAATGGAAATAATTAGTGCCATTTGCTCTAATCCAGTGCTTGTACATGTTGTGGGTTCTAAGGACTTACATAAATCCTTTGAAATTTACAAATGGCTTTGGTTTGAAGTCTTTGCCCACACCTTAACACTTGTAATAATTGCTGCAGTACTCAATGACCACCACTATCTTGGCTGTACCTAGTTTACCTCAATGGGTGACTAGTATGTGAGGACAGTGAGGAATTTTACTGTGTACTTACTTGGAACATGCCTGGTGTAGTAGCAGAGGAGAAGTTGAGGGATTTGGTGAGATGTATCTCAGGGTCATATTTATTGCAATAGCCCTTGACCACTAGTCTTGGCTGTACCTAGTTCACCTTAATGGGGACCTAGTATGTGAAATCAGTGGGGAATCCTACGGTGCACTTACTTGGAACATGCCTGGTGTAGTAGCTGAGGAGAAGTTGAGGGATTTGGTGAGATGTATCTCAGGGTCATATTTATTGCAGTAACCCTTGATCACTACTGTCTTGGCTGTACCTTGTTCACCTGACGGGGAAAGTAGAGAGCAAAAAACAGATTGTGAGAAAAATAAGATATCGGGTCACGCCTTAAAACCCCTTGGCTGGGAGCAAATTTTAAAATTGATTCTGTGACCTGGAAATGAGGTCAAAGTTCATTCTCCATCGATCTTGATGTAGACCTCTATGGGGCTTATCTACAAAACATGTTTCACTATCACAGCATCAGTGATTCTTAAGATATCCTGTGCAAGAATCCAATAGACTATTTGCGCGATCCCCGAAATGCATCTCATTCGGTGCCCATTTCCATCCGGGAACTTGTACCAGAGGTCATGTTTACAAAAAAAAATTGTTGTTCGTTCGCGTCGCCGAACAGTGCCTAAAATTACAATACAAAGTACCTTTTCACGTGAAGTTAATCTTACAAAAACGTAGAAGAACATCTATGGAACAAAAAACAATCGAGGCACTGGTGTTGAAATTCACGACAAAACGTGCTATTTTCGATCGTACTGTGCCCTACTTGTCACCTGACGGACGATTACACAACTATAGTGCAACGTCACAGATAGGGTAAGTTCTCTATCTGGTTTTCCGGTACCTCCTACAAACCGTATGTTATTAGCCGACTGGAGGCGGTAAAGGTCCCGGGATGGAAATGGGCACCGAATGAGATGCCTTTCGTGGATTGTGCAAATAGTCTATTGTAAAATTGACCCATGACCTAGAAATGAGGTCAAGGTCATTCTACCATTGAACTCAATGTATCAAACAAGTTACATGATCCCAGTATTGGTTCTTGAGATATTGTGGCCATGATTTATCATTGTCTGATACCACTAATAAACAGTCCAAATTTCAAAAAATATGGTGGAATTTTGTGTTAAAAGTTGCCAAACAAGTTTATATTGAGAATTTGAGGAGCTGAATTTGTTAAAAAAAAAATAGAATACAAATTCAATTTTGCGAGCTTTGACCTTCAAAATTAAAACCAAAAACAAAATGGTGGCAGTGTGTTTTCAATAATGGAATGTAGGAGGTATTTTAATATATCACACCACTATTTTTTCACCTTACCTATAAGTAACACGGCTCTCCCTGCCTTCTCAATGGTGTTGATAAGAAAATCTGTTCTGAAATGTTATCGCTGTTTGGGACTAAGATGGATGCATATTCAGGAGTAAGAATACTTTCGGAGACTCAATACAACATGCACTCGCTTGTCCCAGTGCTCCCATCCCCTTGCTCATTCACTACATACATGCAAAGATGGTATCAAGTCCATCACTGGCATCTACCTTGGGAGGTTCACCGTACCTTGGCTACCATCTGCTCCTCAGCTAGGAAATAACATTGAGATCACAAAGGTTTAGGTTTAATAAACGCATTTTTTTACATGTTTCCTTTCTCATTATATAATTGGCGGTAACCCGACCGGGGGGGGGGGGGTAAGTATGCCCTCTGCTCGAAAAAGCGGGATAATGGACCAAATAACATTTTCTTTCTTCCCCTCATTTTCGAGGAATTTCGACCATTCAGCCTAAATTTGGGCAAATTAGAGTAAATTCAGCGAATTTTCGCGCGCCATGCGCACATTTCCAGCAAGTTCAGACTCATTGGAGCAAATCCACCCACCGGGACGACTTAAGGATTTTTCGCCTCTGTTGGGACGTCTTGGAAATTTTGCCCCTCTAGATCAGACCTGTGAGTAAACCATTCAACTGCTGTCTGATGTCCTCCTTCCACCTTCTTGCCTGTCAATCGTAATTCAAGGAGTTCTCCTAGAGACCACATGATGGAGAACACAAACAACCTCTCTAAGTGGTTCTCTGGTAGGAGGGTTAGCAACGGTCTTTCTGATGGGATCAGACCTTGGAGTCATCACTGGCTTGGTCTGATGTACATCCTTACCAACCTTCATAAAATTCCTGTCATCTAAGTCAAGGAGTGCTCCTGAGACAGCATGATGGGAACACAACACCTCTCTAAAGGTTTCCTTGGTAGGAGGGGTTAGCACGTCTCTAGATGGATCAAGACCTGTGACAGTACCATCAAGGCCTTTGTCGTGAAGAGTCCTTACCATTCTTCCTGTCATCTAATTCAAGGATTGCCCTATGAGTCCACATGATGGAAGAAACACCACACACCATCTCTAAGTTGTTCTCTGGTAGGAGGGTGAGCGCTGTCTTTTTGATGGGATCAACCTGTGAGTACTCAATGGCTTGTCTTAAGATCCTTACCGTCTCCTGTCATCTAATTCAATGGAGGCTCCTAGAGACCCGCCACAATGATGGAGACCAAACAACCTCTCTAAGTGTTTCTCTGGTAGGAGGGCTAGCACTGTCTTCTGATGGGATCAGACCTGTGAGTACAATCATGGCTTGTCTGGAAGATCCCTCCCTTCTTCCTGTCATCTAATTCAAGGAGTGCTCCAGAGACCACATGATGGAGAACACAAACAACCTCTCTAAGTGTTTCTCTTGTAGGAGGGGTTACCACTGTCTTCTGATGGTGATCGACCTGTCAGTACAATCATGGCTTGTCTGAGTTACATGCATCCCAACGCTGTGGAAAAATACAAGACAAAATAAGGAAAACGTGATCTCTATAACTAAAGCGGGGCAGGGCAATCAGTTTAATTACTTCGTGGATTAAATAATAATAAATACATTTCTAAAAATAATAAATGTGATCTATCGTATAGTTCACCGCCATTAAATAGATCGATGGAACTGAAAGCAATTACAAACAAGAATTAGAGGTCAAAATTATGATGGCACACAACAGTGGTTTTAATCACCATTCTGCAAATGAGCTCATTAATCATTCATAACCTGTCCAAAAGTATACAGCACCTGACCTTATGTTCTATCACCATGACCACATTAAAAGTTCATTGACTAATTGGTTTCGTCTGTAGAGTGATTAATGAATTTGGCTTGAACATAATGCATTAGCAACATTCATATTCAACACCTGTCCAATAAGTATACCAAACACATACCCATCATTTTCTTGACATGCCACTTTTGAAGTTCATTGACTACTCGCTGTAGAGTGGTTTAAATGAATGTTCCATCCAACATCCTCCATCCACCCAGGCATCCACCTGCAGAAGTGAGTTGCATTTGGAATGAATAGGTCCAAAATCGTTATAATCATGCATTTGGTAACTGGTTGGCGGAGTAACGTCCAAATCTGATAAAAGTCGATACATTAAGTATTTTTCTTCCAGTTTGGTTCCATTTGAGAGGAAGTCATGAGGAACACTACATCCATCTTGGTGTCAAGACTGCATGGAATATTTTAAAGTTCCTGAAGCCCTCGGCAAACAGAGACCTCAGGATTTTCCTGTTGAGACGGTGGTCTGGAATTCCCACCCTGCCAGAAAACAAGAGGTAATTTTTGTCAGAACCCATGTATTGACTACTTATAACATCAACACACTTAATTTTTTCTTATAGGTCATTTTGTGATCTTTTCTGTTTTAATTCACAGATTCGTCCTAAAAAAAATTGCCCAGGAACCACTAAAATAACCCCCATTTTTTTTGCCTGAGGTGGGAAAGAAGTCAGCCAAAATAGTTGCAGATCAGAATTAAAAAATAATGTTTCTAATGATTTGATAATCTTCCAAGTCATTGAAAGTTGAGGCTGAAGGATGGGATATGTATTACGCACCTTAAATGACTGTAAATTTGATAAAAATTTTTCCTTAGTTTCATACTTATTTTTAATACTTTCATAAACACTGTCACTTATCATTTAACCAAGTGGTCTTGAAAAGGGTTTAGAGAAGAGTTGATTTTAACCATAATTCAAAAGAGCTGGAAATTAAATTTTCACTTTATTCATGCCATAGATATATAATTTTAGTACTCCGGAGTGGTAAACTTTCATGAATGCATTCTTGTGACAGTTGCCAAACATTCCTAACATGGTTTTGTTTACTTTTACTTCTCTGTTAATGATGGCTAGGATCTCTTAAAATACTTTTTTTCTTAGTTGTACCTTATTTTCATCTGCATCACACTGTCCCTTACATAACAGGTGTTCCCAAAACGGTTACACAAGAGTGATTTTCAAACCATTTAAAACAAGATTGGAAATAAGTGATATGAATCAGCAAGATGAGTCGGAAGTCAACAATATTTGAATTTTGAGATATAGCCAACCAAGATGAAAAATAATCTTTTGTTTCCTATTGTTTTTGCCACCCTTCAATGATTATTATATCTATATCTTTGGATTACTTTGGTCATTTCCGATAGGGATTCTGCAAAATATTAGCTTTCTAGATGTCCGAGATGCCAGCAATCTGATTGAAAATCACCCGAAAAATTGGCCAGCTCCTGGAGTTTTAGCATTTTATGAAATCAACCTAGAAAGTAATCTGGAGATACGAAAATTTCCTTTGAAAAAATACTGACATTTCAAACAGAATTGTAATTTTTCATATGCAATATGCTTATCTGTTGACAAGTTCATGTTCACTTCAATCAGATGTCATGATCATCAGAGTCAAGACTAATCAACATGCATGACATGATGGGCTGACTTAAATGCCTACCTACTATTTGCCAGCTGATGGTTCCTGCTGTTAATTTCTCACAACAGCGGCTTTAAAATTAAAACAGCTTGGTAACTCTTTCAATGTCCTCCCTGTTTTCTTTTATGTACATCTTTATTTTGCGTGACCATTTGGATCTTTGAATCGCTTTCTTCCATCCTCCCCGACGATCCATTATTCGCCCGTTTCCTCTACAAACAACAACATCCATGATCAGTGATCATGGTGGAGCGGTCCATCCATGTCCATCATGGTGCACCAGTCCACTTGGGTTCAGTTTCTTGTTTCCTCCCCCCCTCATGTACTCTGATAAATCGTTGTTGTCATCTTTCTCTTCCAAACCATAGACCCAGTGTCCATTTATTTCTTATCTTCATTCTACTTCTAATCGCTGTGTAATCATCAGTTCGTTCAACAAATTTAAAATTTTCCATTTTTTCCTACCGAAGTATAGGCAAACCATGCATTACACACAAACACCGGCGCGCGCCTCGCTGATCCAACTCCCTTACCAGAGCCTTTAGGGATGGATCGCTTATGGTACCCTCGTAAGATTGTGCTTGTGATGGGTACGGTGTGGGTCGATCGAGTCGTGAAAAATCCACACGACACGTGTACAATTTTTCGAGTTGGCGGAGGGGAGCGTTAATAAGCACTAAAATGCTCGGTCTCCTTAATCACAACACTTATTAATTTATGTTTTGGTTACCAAGACGACCGGAAACCGGGTTTTTTGGAAATTGGTACTAACAACCACAAAAACGGACAGTTTTTGGGTGGTTAAAAAACCCGGATTTCCCGGGGAAGGGAAAAACTGGAAACTGCATCATCTGAAATGGTGCTACAGTTACAGAAAAGTTAAAATTGAATCTGGCCTGACTGTGACTTCATTTTGCTTGATCGCACCACAAATTTTTCACTTTATTATCATCAATACAATAATTTTAGTAATCCCAGGAGGCAATAGCTGCATAGCACACCTTCTTGGACAGACAATTACTAACAGGTGTTGTTACTTCTTATCCACTGTTCTGCAATTGCATATCCGTGCCTTAAACTATGAGTTAGTGAAATCTCATTCCCTTGGCACCGTTCAGTCGCTTTCATTCACCAATGTATTTAGACAATCACCTTGGTTTAAGTAGATATATGATACCAGATACAAAAAGGTCAGTTCATGTCAATACACTGTACAAGTACAACCCACTGACTGTGTCCTGGTGGATGAGCATTATTGTAACTCATAGTGACATACTATGATGACTATGATCATTCAATGTACACAGCCTCACCTGTAGAAGTGGATTCCCACTCCATGACAGCGGCAGCTCATGTACACCATGCCCATTCTCGACACAGTAGCCGGAGAGGCATTGTCAATGTTCTGAGGCCTCAAACAAACCTTGCAGTTAGGCGACATGGGGATACGATCTCCGTTGGCAAGGGTCAGGGTCCCTTGTTGTCATCAAGCACGCTGTTGAGGTTCTCCACTCAAGATGGCATCACGGGACCATCAAGGACTATCCAAATGTGCTCACCCTGTAATGAAAAGAGGCTGCAGCGGTTAGTGAATGGAGATGAATGAGTTATGCACTATTTGTGTGAATCAGAATTACAATTACCATGTTTCAAGAGCTGTATTCGACCACCAGATCTCATAGAAAAATGTATGCATAATGACCGTTTTCCATGCAGCCTGCACGTGCAGTGTTCAACTCGAATTTTGTCCATAAAAAATACCCATTTCACCTCGATCTTCAACCGCCTCCCTTTCAACTGGTCTACAATCTTCATGCACCTCGAGTTCATTCTTTCAAGGATTTCCACAGGTAAGCTTACAAATAAAGCTAGAAATGTCTCTAAATTCTTCCAGAAAAAGTTCGCTTCACATATCGTTGCTAATGATAAATATTCGCAATTCCCACGATTGAGCTGTTGTGACTGGCTTCAATGTTGACTTTTTATGACCCGTGTAACAAGTATTAAACCATGTGACTACCAGGTCATTGGTCACAAGCGGGTTATATAGCCGTACATTCCAGTTGTTTTACATGTACAGACATGAAATACAATCGTTCTTTTATTTTATTATCATATTTTCGGCCGGCATTTCCAGTCGATAAAAAGGCTTGAGCTGGAATTTTTTTCAGGGAAAGTTACGAGGGTTGGATTTCCAATTATTGTCAGAACTCTTTCATCCCTGTTAGTGCCTTTCACAAATAGTACTGATCTGAGTATAATCCCATGCTCGACGCTAACAGCCCGCCGCCATGCGGCCAATACGCGACAGCGAGCGAAAAACACGTCTTCACATTTCGGCCTTGGAAGCAGGAATTGGCCTGCTGCTTTTGTCATCAAATAGCAAGATCACAGGACGGTCATTATCTCAAATAATCGGTCATACATGAAGATAGATTATTAAAGTATGAATTTCTACAGTTGATGCTTGAATTGGACTCTTATTATGAGTTTGTGGGCCAATTTTTGGAAAATTTTAAGAAGTGGTGACGTCACAGCATTGTTTGATGTATTATTTTTGGCCCCGGGGGAACCACTCAGATAAATACGCGCTACGCATCCGCTTTAATAAACATGTGGAAAAAGGATCGCATTTTCGCCATCGGACGTCGTTTTGGGAATAAGGGGTAACTTTTGCACTGTTTTGACATTAATGGTGTGTTTTTGGAACAACGCTCATTGCCATTTTGGCCTAGAGTAATGGTTATGGACCTTAATTTAACATTCCGGATTCCCGAATTTGTTATGTATTCGACCCCAGAGCATTCTGGACTATCCGCCTCATAATGATTTTTATATCCTACACCACAACACCTTGTGACTTTGTATATATCGGCCCTTTACGTCGTGACTTATATAAAAGCTATTGTCGAGATTAATTTGCAATCTTCGATAGTAGCAGGGGGTAGGACATGCCATCCCACTTCTCAAACCTTGCTGCAAAAATGATGCCTACCAACCCTAATACCCTTGAACATAGGCGCCATGGCTACAGAGCTACGCGCTCTGTAGCCAGGCGCACCTATACACTCTAACCCCAAACCACCGCTACTCACCACACAGCCAAAAAATAACCATTGCACATCTGGATTATAATCCCACCCCAGGTTTTAAAAGAATTTTGAAAAATAGTAAAAAATCCTATTATAATCCCACCATAAGTTTTTAGCTGGAAGGCAATAAATTACATGCAATTTTTGTTGCAATCATTTACTGTTTTAGTAGTATCTTCTTGTGATATTCTTTACAAAATGAATGAGATTCATCCTTCAGTTCATTTACAGGTCTTTGTTGATCACACACCTCATTTGACACTTGAAAATATCTGGAATAAGTTTAGCTCTGAGGCTGAAATATTGATGCTTGTGTGTTTCATGTTAGGGCGGATATCCCATTATAATCCCACTCCCTAATTTTAAGCTTATTTCAGGTTCAAAACAGGTGGGACTATACTAGGGTCAGTACAGTAGTTGCCCTACCTTCTTTGACTTGAGTGTTTTCCTCCAGAGTGTAGAGAAGATGCCATCAGTCCAATCATTGGTAGCTACATCCAGCCTACCAAACATCTGCGGTGCTGTGATGGCTTTGGGGTTCATTCTCAGTTCACGATGAGGTAGTCACAGTCTACAATGGCCTTCATTCAGGAATGAATCAACCTTGGTCTTTACCTGCAATGAATAACAAATTGTAGATAAGCCTTCGATTTCCGTTTAATTGCCTAAACGTTTAAACAGAAAATTTTCGACCGTTTAACGTTTAAACGGACGACTAGCGAGATATTTACCTCACTGCCGGTCGGCACTCAAAGACAGGCTAGCCCATCAGAATCGCCGTTAGTTTTGCTTATAGGCAGTCAACTCAATCTATTAAGTTGCAACTAATACAGGGTGTCAGTTTTATTTATTACCCAATAAATAATCAACATATTTTACGTAAATTTTTATTTAAGTTGACTCACGGTAACGTTTCACCACATCAGCAATCGTGCATGTTGATAGTCGGCATCTGATTTTGGCAGCCGTGCGGGATTGTACAGCGTGCATGATTGGCATACTTCGCAAGCCTACCATCCGGAAAGCCCATCACCTGGAAGTAAAGCTGGCAATGCCTTGTGGCTCCCATCATGCTTTTGAGTTGTGTAACTCCGGTAAGTGCGGACTATGCGGCGAACTACTCAAAAAAAATGTTTTTTTTTTTTTTTTTTTTTTTTTTTTTTTTTTTTTTTTTTTTTTTTTTTTTTTTTTTTTTTTTTTTTTGTTTTTTTCGTTCTTTTTTTGCCGATTTCATTATTTTAGACGTTTTAACTGGTTATGCATCAAAAATTGTGACAGATGGTACTTTATAAAGATTTTTGTACTAATTTTGGTGATTTAGTGATGGAAAATGTGGCTTTCTTATTGAATTTTGCAAACTTTTCGTAGAAAGAATCTTCCTGTCTTAACCGTTTGCAATATTACTATCCGTTGAACGTTTAGAATCGACAGCCTATTGATAGATATGAGAGCTATTGCGAGTTGATTCAGGGACAACAAAAACCAGTAAATGACCATAGTTTAGAGGCGTTCATGGGAGTCATAGGGTAACTTGGCCAGACTTGTCCTCAAACATACGAGCGTGCAAGACATACAAAAGAACACCGTCGAAATATCTCAAATGTTCAGGTGAACAGGTGCATGCATTGGTATTCGTCACATGTTGGTGATCTGGAGGCAATCAAAAGTCCATTCAACATACATTGCTGTGAAAAGGCCTATATTGCTGTTGATTGTCATTATTGTTGTTATGTTGCTATTAATATTGCCGATGTTGATTTTTGTTGTTGTCATTGATGTTGTTTTTGTTGATGATATTGTTGATGTTAAGGCGAAGTTGTTGATGTTGTTGCTGTGTGTTACGGATTGTTGATGTTACATATTGTTGTCTGGTTATAAGTTGGGTCTTTGGTGATGTTGTGTTGTTATTGTTAGTTTTTGTTGGTCTTGCTGTTGTTCTTATTGTGTCAACATGGAAACAAGTTTTACTTTCTAGTAGTTGTTGTCTACATCAGTGAAGCATCTTGTGTGACAGCCTTTGTAGTCTGATTTTTTATTTCCTGTCAGTAAACGCATATGTCTATGGTATGAACTCCATTTGGAGAGAGGTGTGGCGATCAAAACTAAAATGCCGTATTAACAGCTGAAATGCTCCAACTTGTTCAACAGAATAAGCTGCTTTAAACCCAATTTCCATTGAACTATTTCTGTATCGAATTTGTAAAAGCCATACCAAAATTCAATTGACTAAATTTGTTGAAAATCTGAGAATTGCTATCGATTTCATTGTTTGGAGTCAATCAAGAACGGATAAGTGTCATGACATCGAAGCCTGGGTGAGAGGGGGATTAGGCCACGTAAATAATGTAGTTCGTTATGAGTGAACCAAAACGCCAAAGTACTTAAATAAAATGATATGGACCCAAAGCTTACTTTTTTTTTGAAACAAGACGAATAAATGTTAACGTATAGTTTTCCAACGTCTTCCCTAGAACGTAAAAGAACTTGGTGATTAATTATGTGTATCATTTTCTTATGTTGAATGCTTCACCACGTTGTTGCAAGTTTGTGTGTGAATTTATTCAATGCATTTACCTTGTAATATCTTCTTCATGGAGAAAAGTGAACTTTTTTACTGGGCCTTACTCTGATCCGGTATCGTAGCCATCGAATTTCTATTGTACTGACTTGGTAAAGCATACAACTCTCAGAACGAATGGACTCATAAACACGCCCCAAAAACTTTTAATAACTGAACTGGAATAATAAAATCATACTATAGGTTGAACAACAAACTCTTAATGATAAACAGGATTGAACGTTATGTTTCCTATTGATAATTCAACTTGCCTTTGTTGAAATCTGGTTATTGATGACATCCCTTGGGTGACCACAAATCTGACACACACCAGTTGCCATCATAACGTGTGACAACACTCACTGGTATTGCTGACATCTCTTGTTATTCATGACAACCCTTGGTTGACCCAAAACCTCTGCTTAACTGAAGTTCATGTAGTAGAAAACCTTGCTTGAACAGCGACCACAACCAGATCTAAGTGGGATCACCTATCTCAAACCGCCATTTCCAAAGTCATGGTCAGCGACCATACAAAACTTAATTTCAAGGCATTTCGTGATTCAGCACCTTCTGTTTTATTCATTGATCACTATATTCTTGAAAAAAGCTTCTTCTCAAATTGAGCTGACCCGATCTTGCGGTTTTGTGTTAATGAGCAATTTGCTTGTTTCCCCGGTCCCATAGGCTATGTGCGTAATTTCGTCCTTTATCGGCAGAAATTACAAAATTGCGCATTTCGTACAGATGCGAACGAATTTGCTCGGATATTGGGCACAATGATACTAAGTATAACGGTGCAACCTTTTTTCAGTCAGTTGGGCGGGCGAGAATGTGGATTATGCAATGCCCTTTAATATGATGATTCACAGTTGTTGTAGAAAGAGTTCCCCCTGAGGAATAACCCCAAGAAAATATTGACTAGCTACTATGATTTTGAGAAATACTTTAATTTTTTGTATGATTTATGGATCTGCACCCTAGCTCTGAGTGTTTGGTTTGTTATCAGTGTTGCCAATATTTACTTTCCCCACTAATTGGGCACTTTTGAACCCAGAACTGCAGCCAAAGTGATATTTCCAGCCGGTATCGCAGGTATAGCTGCCTCTTACCTTCCTCGAGTCAGTGATCTGTCAGTCCCATATGTAGTGATCTCAGCATTTAACGAGGGCATTGATTCCAAGACGCTGGCATTCCATGGTTTGCGCTTACCAAAGCAAAACAGCTGAACGTGTTCATGGCAATGACACAAGGAAGAATCAATGACATGCAGCATTTTTTGTCCCACATTAGATTTAGGACTTTGTTTTGTCTGTCTGCACCTTTCCAAATTTTGTTAGCAACAGTATTTTGACTTTATATTCATACTGCCCCACTAGGTCCTAGTGCCATCATTCCATGCCTCACACGCTGTGTTCATTATAACTGGATCAACTTGAAGAAACCCCGGGTGCGGATGAATACAAAGGACCTATATCACCAACTTGAAGAGCAAACAAACAAAAACAAATTTCCTGAGCGCAGTTGACAGTTACTCTTTACAAAAGTGAACAGATTTGTGGCTAGTGACAGTTGCATAACAATGGTCCCCCTACCAATATTGAGATTCAGATTCAGAATGATTGCAGCTGCAAGTAGCTTAAACATAAGTTACAAAAGTGGGAATTTTTCCCTTATAATGGAGCTAAAATAGGTAACTGATTTTGTAATGTTGCACTCTCCTCCAAACTTTGCACTCCCTTATGCAAAACTTATACAATTCCTTTGGGACCAAAGCCAAATCCCTCCATTTAAAAACAATTACCTCAAACAGCTAGCACGGCGTACCTACAGCCCCTGCCAGTTCATAAAATTTTCCATGATTCATTTCAAACACGCATACACCATTAACACAAGGCGGTTCTCGAACCACAAAGGTCCCCCGCCCCTCGCGATAGTAAATGGAGGGAAATATAATTTTAAGATCACAGGGAGGACTTGTGATGGAATAAATTGGTTCTCAACAAACCACTGATGCTTCTGCTTCTATAGCAGTTGCAATTTTACGTATCAATTGTTGACTACATTGACCATACAACTATTTGTAGTTATTGGACCTTCGATGACTCTACTTGACCTTGAAATACGTCAAATTTTGGCAATGAATGCTTACTACACCCATCAGTTTTCATGACCATACTACCAGGTGAGATTTGACCTTGGATGACCCCACATGACCTGAAAAGGCCCAATCAAAATTTTTGGCACTGAATGTTGACCACACCCACTGCAATTTTTTCATCATCGCTACCTCCTACCACTACTGTAGTGATTTGACCTTGGCTAACCCCACATGACCTGCGAAATGACTGTCAATTTTTTTGGCACGTGACTGCTGACCCCACACCCACTAAGTTTCATCATCCAACCACCTCTTAGTGGTTTTACCTTGAATGACCCCCATGACCTTGAAATGACCATTCAAATTTTTTTGTTTGGGCATTTGAATGCTGACCACACCCACCTTGTTTCATCATCCTACCACATTTACCAAGGGTTATAGCAACAATGTATCCCATTGACCTGAATGACCCCACATGACTTGAAATACTTCAAAATTTTTTGGCACTGACTGTTTACCACACCCACCAAGATTTTTCATCCTCCTAACCCCACCATTGACAAGGGCTATAGCAATTTAATCCATTTGACCTTGCATGACCCCCCGCTACCTTGAAGGACCTTCAAATTTTTCGGCACGAATGTTGACACACCAACCAAGTTGCATCATCCTCCACAACAATTGCCAGGCTTAAGCATTTTATCCCATTTTGGACCAAATTGACCCCTTTTTACCATATTTGACCTTTGACCCATTTCTGCCACATGGACCCATCGCCGAACTCATCCGCCGCCTATTTGCGCAACATCTATGGTGCTAAGATGGACACCCTACTTGCTTAGATAAAAAGTTATCGTGTTACAAGGTTTGTCGGCAATTTGAAGTCATTTGACCATATTTGACCTTTGCATGACCCATTACACATGACCCTCTTCCGATCCATGGCCAACGGCTACTTGAAGATACATCTATTTACGAAGATGACACCCACGCTTGTTAGATCCAAAGATATCCCGTGGGACACAGCAACCCACACGCACGACAAGAGCATTTTCTATAGTCCCCCTTCGCCAACATAAGTTGGCGTTAACATACAAGTAATTGTCTTATGACAGATATTTGATATCATGAATTTTGGAAACGCCTTTTTGAAAGTCATTCATTCCCATAGTTATTCAAGTTGAATTGCAAACCAAAATCTTTGAATCTAGAGAGAAATTGTGTTGCACACTGTCTGTATAAGTCCTACCTGTCTCTCAATAGCGCCCTCTATACCGGGTAGCCAGCCTTGTCCCAGGGTCATTCCAGGGAACAGATCATACTCATTGACAAGAACAGAGGCTCATCTTCATCCACCACCTGTACAGCATATAAATATAAAATCTCATCAGTTTTAAACGATATAATTCATTCAATTATTCCACTTTAACGAAAAGATATTCCATGGGTGGTATATTTCAAATGAAGTTTCCTGTTCTGTGCCACTACATCCTAATCCTTTATTTAGTGTTCAAGCTAGGCTAACAATCTCAGATATCATTTTCAACAATCCATGTTATTATTTGGTTTGGTTAACCCCCTGTTCTCTCTGACTCGCTGATCGTTACCAGTTTGGATAGGTTCATGTCCCTCAGGACTCTCATCACAATCGTCCTGTTCACTATCTTGTGGGTTGGCTCTCTTGTTTGCTCGCCAAGGTACTAATACTGACAAATTACGCAGACCGAAGTCATAGTGCACCTGCGCAGAAAAGAGACAGTTCACAGATGCTAATTAAACTTATTTATATATCCTAATTAGCACAGAGTGTGTGAGAAAGTATTAAAATTTAATGACAACTCAACACAATTGTGTCATATCGCGTCATTAAGGTACATCAAACCTTTAAACAAATTTAAAACCTTTATAAAACATACACCTTAGTAAATTCTAGTCACAACATTTTTAAAAAGTTAAAAATATTTAAACAGATCAGCCTCTTTCAAGAAATTTATCACCTGGAGAGGCCTAATATTTTGAAATGTTTTCAAATCTGGGACGCTATAATATTTTCTACGTATA
This sequence comes from Ophioderma brevispina, assembly GCA_023653785.1. Classification (NCBI taxonomy): domain Eukaryota; kingdom Metazoa; phylum Echinodermata; class Ophiuroidea; order Amphilepidida; family Ophiodermatidae; genus Ophioderma; species Ophioderma brevispina. The sequence goes on from JAMKCH010000749.1 coordinate 46,659, forward strand.
AGCGCATAATCAACGCACTCAAGTAATACATGTTTCACAGAAAGCACAATCACAAGGAATACACCAAGGGACTGGCTCACCTCTAAGCAAATAACCATGGGTCATGCAAGTATGACCAATTTACATCGCGCTAATACAATTTCATCCCTTCGTCCAATCAAACCTGAACTTCCTGTAGCTCCAACAGTTGGTTGCAAATCATGCATTTTATTATTAGAAAATGAATCCCACAGCATTTGCCAACTCAAATCCAAACTAAAACAACAGATTTATTCAATTGAGACAAATTGAAGAATACTTCCAACAGCTCAGCAATACAGGGATGACAACACTCTCTGCCTTCCAAAGCCATAAGACTAGATAGTGAATTAGTAAATATAATGAAATGACTCTCATTGGAAATTTCAGCACAGAGATAGAGTTGTACTAAGTTTCAAATATGATTTTCAAAATTGGACAACTAGATTTGATTGAAAGTGATGAAAAACTCTTCGTTCAAAAAACATCAAATTATGAGGATAACTTAACACAATATACAAAACAAACAAAAATGCAAAACAGCTTTATTAGCTCAAATGATGGTGGATGTCAAGTAGCCTAAGTCCACTACCTGGTGCCATTTGTAATAGCAATTTCACAACATATGGGACTTATCCTATCATGAAATATGTCACCTGAGAATATTATCCACAAACTACTAACAATTCCCATCTTGAAAAGCTTTGGTATATTTTATTTTTATTCCCAAACTTTAGTGGCCTATTTTTTTCTGAGACTGGAAGTAACCATTAGTTTCAAGTATTTGTTACAGATCTATTTCACTAAAAATACATTGCGGTCCACGAACCACGAGTGTCGTCAGCCGTCGCAGTTTGTGAATGGGGCCAGAGGTCACATGAGGTCACCAAGGTCACATGAGGTCACCAAAATGTCACCCCACGCCGCCCCCTCCTTTCCACCAAGTTGCATCATCAAGGCTTACGGCACTCTAACGGACATGCAAGAATTAAGGGAATGACATTTTGACCACAGACAGACACACACACACATACACACACACACATATGACCAGAATAATCCCTATGTGCCTTATGCAATTCTTGCAGACGACGCAATAAAAACATCTGTTTCAAGCTCACCTGTTTTGTCAACTGTTCCTCACACAACTTGTAGAGGGTGTAGAATTTTCTGGCTAGCAAGACGTTTCCTTGGAAACCACAGCTGGCTAATTTGACTCTGATGATGATCTGTCTGTCCGGCACCATCATGGCTACCGTACGGAATTGAATCTTGAGATTTTCTGGCAGCTCCTGGCGACCTGCATAGCCTGGGTTCTGAATTGTCAAACAAAAATTAATGTTACTTCATGAGTCAAGAATGGAGAAGCTGAATACATCATCAACGCATATGCAAGGATGCCAGCCAGTGGTGTACCAAGGCAGTCAATCCAGAGGGGGCATAAATTCCTAAGTCGTCCCACCGGAGGGGGCATAAATTCCTAAGTCGTCCCAGTGATTTGCTCCAATTGTCTAAATCGCCAAATTTACTTTAAAAATCAGAAACTCTCACATTTAGGTTTAAATTGGTAAAAATTCCTTGAAGAAGAGGGATGAAAATGCATATTTTGGTGCATTGTCCACTTTTTCGTACCAGAGGGGAAACTTACCCGCACCCCCCACCCAGGTTGGTACGCCACTAATGCCAGCATCTCGGCTCTATAAAGCACCTTAGGTGGACCACTGCTTAAACATAGACATCACAGAAGGCGACTACATATCCTTATAAAACCCTCAATGGTTAACTCAACATTAACTATATTTTGTTCGGTCTCGAATTTGGGGGTGACGTCATGACGCGACTTTGCATTCGCTCTAGCGTTTGGATTGCGCCGGCTTTGTTCGCGCGCGTAAATGCTGCAATTCCAAGGTCCACGCGTGCGTTTTCTCGGGTGCAAAACCTAACACGCGCAGTGAAGTCACCCCAAACTCGAGATCGAACAGAGTATACCAAAATTATACCACCTCCAAAATAAACTGGACATGGAGTGGACATGAAAAGCAATGCTTGCTCAAAATCCTTCTTTCAAACAACATTAAAGGATTGGAATACCTTACCACCAGGACCAGTGACTTAAGCCACCACAGCCACCTTCAAACAGGCCTGCCTTAACACCATTAACTTTCACTTAAGAAAGTTAATTGTGTCTTTATTGATAAAATCACCTGTCATTGTACAGTTGTGCTCTGGTTACATCACATTTGACTACACAAATGCACTCGCCAAATTTGCTACTCTTGTAAATAGATCAAACAACTTCAGCAGCTTAAAAATCCTACCACTAAATATGACCATGTCTCTCCCCTCCAGCAGCAGCTTCACTGACTGCCAGGTTGATTTTAAAATGCCCTAATGTGTTACCAGCACTTTGCCATGCCATATCCCATTTTCTAACTACAGTGGATTTGTGATCTTGAAGAAGTCAACTGCACATATAACTGTGGTTATCTTTTTTGCAACTTCTTCTATTTTGCAATTTGAATGAATTCCCATCTGGAATCTATCACACTTCTTTGCAAAATCAATTTTAAAAATCTATTCAAGTCTCATTTTTAGGACTGGAATGTTGGTGGCACTTATATAAAATGTGTTAAAAAAGTAAAATAATTTTTGATATGATTTGCTCACTGTGGCCAAATGAAGATTGTTTGATGTGCTTTGTTTGATCACACACTTGTTTCCTTACTTGCATGCTTGCTTAACTAGAATAGCCCAAGGACATCGCGCCCCCATTTTTTTAAACCTGGGTTTTTGCAATTTGGAATGTTTACCAATGTATTAGATCACACCTGAAGTGAATAAGCCAAATATGATGTCTTTATGTACACTGTGATGAGATGATAATTTAGTATTTTGTTGTGCACGACAGAAAATCAAAGCATGCTTTTCTATAGGAATGATTATGAAAGGAGGCAATAGCTCAAAACATAGTTTTGGGTTTTCTTTTTTACATGTTTGTCCAATAAACCTTCAAAACGTAGGTGTTCTACAACTGATCAAATGCAAATTGAGAGAAAAAAAATCTCCTCCTGTCACTTTAAGTGATTAGATATGTTAGACCCCAACTGGACTTAATCATCAAACTAAAAATATATTACTTTTCTCAGTCTGAAATTGAAACTATGTCAAAGTTCCCACACATTTGCATGTGTGTGAATTACAGTGCAATTTTAGGCAAATGAGTACAGCACAAACAAACCTACTCTATTGCAGCTATATAGAAGTTTAATGTATGCGTAAATCGATTCTAGTCACCCACGGCACTTCGCGCCAAAAAAAAAAAAAAAAAAAATGTGCTTTGTTTGATCACACACTTGTTTCCTTACTTGCATGCTTGCTTAACTAGAATAGCCCAAGGACATCGCGCCCCCATTTTTTTTAAACCTGGGTTTTTGCAATTTGGAATGTTTACCAATGTATTAGATCACAGCTGAAGTGAATAAGCCAAATATGATGTCTTTATGTACACTGTGATGAGATGATAATTTAGTATTTTGTCGTGCACAACAGAAAATCAAAGCATGCTTTTCTACAGGAATGATTATGAAAGGAGGCAATAGCTCAAAACATAGTTTTTGGTTTTCTTTTTTACATGTTTGTCCAATAAACCTTCAAAACGTAGGTGTTCTACAACTGATCAAATGCAAATTGAGAGAAAAACTAGAATTTCGCGGTTCTCGGCTTTCGCGCTCGCTATATTCAAAGAATATAAGCTGTGGGCCGCCCCATGACCTTTGACCCTGGCACGTGACCTTTGATCTCATCAACATATGAGGGATCGCATGGTGCACCTATGACAAAAGTTTGGTTCCAATTGAACTTCAAGTTTTCAATTTAGATCAATTTTACATTTTTAGCCCATTTTTCAACTTGACCTCACATGACCTTTAAAAAAAAAAAAAAAAAAAAAAAAAAAACTTAACAATTTTTGACACACACATCCATACAAACACACACACATACACACATACATACACACGCACAACGGATTGCTAAGTGGTCCTGCCAGCTATAGCTGGCGGCCCACAAAAATCTCCTCCTGTCACTTTAAGTGATTAGATATGTTAGACCCCAACTGGACTTAATCATCAAACTAAAAATATATTACTTTTCTCAGTCTGAAATTGAAACTATGTCAAAGTTCCCACACATTGCCAGTGTGGTGAATTGCAGTGCAATTTGAGCAAATGAGTACCGCACAACCAAACCTACTCTATTGCAGCTATTATCGAAGTTTTAATGTATGCGTAAATCGATTCTAGTCACCCACGGCACTTCGCGCGCCTGTGTAAGTACATTACTATTTATGCAATCACGTGGCTATTTTCATAGCGCTTCGACAGCCACGGCTGACTGACCTAAGTTTAAATAACCGCGTTGCAGTATACACAACAACCGATGCAGTAAATCTGTGTGTGCACAATGTACTGTCCTGCAAAACATGCTTGACCGCGCCGCAACTGACCCTTCTTAGTCAAAACACAGTTCCGCGCATATAATTATGACAGAAATCAATACTCCATTGCATTTCCCAATTCAAACTGGTTCCACCACTGCCGGAAAATAGCCATGAAGATCTTAATGTCAACGTAGTTAAACTTTCATGTCACCCTTCATAGATGAGACATGTTTCCAGAATTGATCAATTGACACCAACACAACTAGTACATCCAACGCTTCTATTTATCGCGCAGAATAAACGTGATTTAGGAGTACTTGTTTCACCACCCCCAATTTCTGGGTTGATTCAATGGCGCAACTTTACTAACACAAAACAACACCAACATTCACCAACGGAAATTCTGATTTGCATCTGTTTTCAGCTTCCAATAGCCGCGACCATCCCGGATTTTCCCATTATCTTTGCGAATATAATTTTGACCACCTATGTCGAGAAGTCTCTGAAAGCTCCTGACACACATTGCAAAATTTCTGAAAATCCTCTCCCCAATCTGTATCACAAATATGACATCACCATTCAGTAATTAGATTTAATGAGTGGCTCTCTTTCATTTGTAATTGTTACGAAAAAGTTTGTTCGTGTACAGCTACTGTATAATAGTGACTTCAGCTATAACAGTAACACCACTGGTGTACCGAACTGTATACAGCGTAAAAAATAGTCCATACCAGTGTCAAGAATATACCAATGCCTGGGTCCCATGGAGACCACATCCCCATCGGTGAATACAAGGTAGATTGTCGCTCCTTCTGCATGTCAACACACTGCGATCTGCTGGGCATCTACAGATATGCACAGGGAGCTTATACCGATTGAACTCATCAACCAACCGACGCTACCAGACTGGGCCGACCTGTACATAAGGACAGGGGTGTGCAAGGTAAACAGATAAAACATCTTAAAGGAAATATACATGATTCTGTTATTGGCAAATTTGGTATGGATGGAAAGCTTAATTACTTAGATTTCATCATAAATCAAATAAGTTGAAAATTGTCCACTTTGTTTGAGTATTTTGGCCCTTTTAATTTTCCGCCCATATCTTACTCAAAACGATTCCGACACATCCACATCGCAGGCAATGGTGACCTTCAAATGATGACCATCCTAATTTACTTCGTTGTGACCATCATATCGCATGTTGCCACTTAATCAATAATTACAACACAACGAAATGAAACAAAATCTGTCATCTGTACTATTTTCTAATTTTTTATATTACTTTCATTAACCCATCAATATTACGTGTCAGCAATAACCATTCGAGTCAACACAATGTTTTGGTCATCACTTTTGACGTCACGAGGAGAGTCAATTGGGGGCGCTTTTTGATCATGAAGCCGTGGCGAAAATCCGCCCGTTTTCTTTCCTTTTCCTTCGTATGTCCAAAAGCAAAATTAAAATGCCTCTATTTTGTTAATTTTACATCAAATTGTATTATTTTTTCGGGAATTTCGTGATGAATGACAATATATTTTATGAATGTAATTCAAAAAAACTGAGCTTGACAAAAATCTTGACATATTTCCTTTAAAGGTGCGTTCCGATCATCTTTGGGACCCCCCTGAATTTACCAGGAATAAGTATCAATTTTGATATTAGAGAAAGGGCCGTATTTTTCTCATTGTTGTCCTTAATTCAGCTTTCAAATCTATTTCTTTCTCAAGATATAGATAAAGTACCATTTTTACTGGTTAACCATCAATTTGAAGTGACAGAGGAGATTTTTTTATGATATGAATTTCTCTCAATTTCACTGGATCGGTTGTAGACCACGCACCGAGAACGTTTGAAGGTTTAATTGACAAACAGTGCAAAAGAAAAACCGCAAACCTTGTTTTGAACTTGCCTGCTATCGTTAATCGTTCCCCATAGAAAACCATCTTTGACTTTCTGTCGTGCCATGACAGAAACGACTAAACATCACCTTATTACCATAAAGACGGCGTATTCGGCTATTCCTTCTGGTTGTGATCTAATCCATTGGTAAGCATTCCACATAGTAAAAACCTAGGTTCGAGAAAATTGGGGCCGCTTCTTTCTGGAAATCTCCTCATTCTATTTAACACACATCAGTTCAGTGAATCATTGGGGCATTGCACTATTCATTATCGCCTCCAGCATCAACCGCAAGTTTGTTTTTCCTCCTCACGGTACTTGACGGTCAGTGTGTACAAGTGTCGTTTCTCATATCAAGTAGAGAACACGATAGACAAATCGGAACAATCACCTTCCAATTGTCCAACACCACTAAAATTTGGTTGAGCAGCCACATGCAGCGCAGAGAGCTTTTGGATTCCTTCGTTCTCCATGTGGGCAATCCTGTTTACATTTCCCAGAACCACATGCTGGAAAACCAAAGAATTTAATGGAGAGTTCCTAATTTCGACTTGTTTGACAGCCTCCTGAATATACCCATAATATGGAATAAAGCAAGAGCAGCTATTTGATAGTAATATATATAAGTATCCAAAAACAGCGCCTTATGTTTTATTCCATATCATGGTTATTGCATGTTTTACACTGTACACAAATTGACCGAGAGGCTAAAAATTCCCACGTGACAGTGTAGCAAAACCAATGCATCAAATGCATACTATATTGTCATGTGTAAAGTACAAGTCATGATGCACAGCGTATACCCGGTGCCCCGCCTTGCAGTTCAGTTGCTTGTGCTTTGCCTATGCTCGCGTCATTCTTCCTACTTTGATTGACTGGACAGAATACAGTTACTATAATCGAGTGGCACATAGCCAGTCAGTGTAGAAACCCCCGGCTAGGGACACCCCAGAATTAAAGCAGTAGGGACACCGCAGCAATGGCTATTTACTGTCGGATTGGTCTATGAGTTTTCGTTCGCAGCCTATCTGAAATGTCACCATTAGTGAAAGAGTTGCTAATTTGGTTTTATGATGCTCGACGTTGGTACTTTTTTTTATTCTTCAATGCCGCAAAACGAATGCTATGCAGTAATCGAGGTTACCTACGCTGTTACGAAAAAACCTGGAGGTACCCACCTCCTCTCCATACTAACAAAGATAGCAGCCAACTCTGAATTATTTAAACCCATAAAAACCTACCACCTGGTGATTGGTTTTAAAAAAAGACAGCTGCATCATTTGAAGCATCAGCATACGGTAAGAACTTGTGGGGGCTGAACGATGGAGCTGAGAAATTTCCCAAAGTCTATTGTAATTGTTACTGAATTTAACCTATCAGATAATGACCAATCACAACCACTACATATTTAACACCATCACATAGAAGTAGGCTACACACCTTTGTAGATCTTCCCAGTCCCCTGAAGTCCATCTGATCGGAGCATTTGAAGACAACCACATACTTTCCGAGAGCTTTGCCCATGTCTTTAGTGGTTTCCGTCTTGCCCGTCCCTGCTGGGCCTGCTGGGGCTCCACCCATACTCATACCCAATGCCTGAGACAGAGTGATGTAGCACCTGAATGCAACCATCAAAATAAACTTGTCAAAATGGTAGGGGTGGCTTTTTACTCGAAACAGTTTCACCTCCAATTTTCACTTTATCATTTTATTATGACACACTTTGTAATAGAGAATAAAAGCTTTGTCTTTAGATCTAGAAAAAAATGACATTACTTTTGGTGGAACATGACATCTGTGATAACCTAATACCAATTTTTCAGTATGTTGTGCAATTATCAGCCAGTATAGCATGTAACAAAAAATTTGCATCAATAAGCTGTAAAAGTGATTTATCACAAGACTTTCTGAGCTCTTTCATTGATATGTGTTTTCTTGTTATATCCACAATCGCCTGAACATAACAAGAAAATGTGGACCATCCACGACTCCATGCATGGTTGTCCACGGTTGTGGTGTTATGTGGAAGTGTGTTCTCATTTGTCTTGTTCCAATACTGCACAACACCCCTAAAAAGGGGCCAACCGTGCAGGTGGTGCACTTGATGTTAACTTGATGTGGAGAGAGTGATAATAACAGTTTATGGTTGACAGTTCATGTGCTTTATGACGGCTTCTTAAATTGCTGTTTGTCCTGTATCTCAGTTATGTATTTTGGCAAGTCGTTCCAGTTAACCAGTGTTCTTGGGATAAAAGAAAAGTTATAGCAGTTCTTGCTTGCATAGATTGGTATGAAGTTTTTCGACGAGGGTGCTGTATGGCGAAGAGTCCGTTTGACCGGTAGTAGGGCATCATGTACTGGGATGGCCAGGTTGCCCGCGAGAGCTTGTTGAAAGGTTATTAGACGTTGGACTTGCTGCCTTTGTTGCAAAGGTTCCCATTTCAAGTCATTTTTCCTTGCGGAAATGCTGCTGCTTCTTTTGTAGGTAAACGCATTGCCAAAGTAATCCTTATGTGCCAATCTACAAGCAGATGTCGCACTTATGCTTAAAGGCCGACTCAGAGATTTCCTGAGGAGGGCGCCCTCAATTTCCAAAAAAATCGTGTTTTTTGCATGTACATAATGCTTGTCCATATACTAATCACTGTGTGAAATTGCTAAACTTAAATCGAATTCCTTCATATAGAAAATTACAACTTTGTTATAAAATTCCGGATCAGGAATTTTTGTTATACACAGTATCCTATGGGACGTAAGACTACACATAAATGTTTACTGCATCAAAACGAAAAATCCGATTCATCTCAAATTTCGGAATTGTGCATTTTAGGTTACTATCTTTAGTTTTTTTTTTTTTTTTTTTTTACGTTGGACTTGCCGCCTTTGTTGCAAAGGTTCCCATTTCAAGTCATTTTTCCTTGCGGAAATGCTGCTGCTTCTTTTGTAGGTAAACGCATTGCCAAAGTAATCCTTATGTGCCAATCTACAAGCAGATGGCGCACTTATGCTTAAGGGATCAGTCAGTATTTACACTGGGAGGAGAATTTTATGTCCCCCTTCGCTTCCATTGAACATTTTAAATTCAGTCCCTTGATTTTATGAAGTTTCTCCAAGTTCATGATCCCCCTCACTCGATGAAAATTTTGTGTTCCCCCCCCCTCGCTTATATCTTCCATTCCCCCGGTGTAAAAAATGACCCCTCCCTGGAGATCTAAGTTAACCTACCTATCAGTAAGAGGTGTAATCACCAGTCTATCGGTACAGCCAACTGGCTCGTTCATGTAACAGAAGTCTACATCAGTAATGGAGATCACGCATGTGTCATTGTCCTCATTGAAATAGAAACGTGACTGTTTGAGCCACTCAAAGTCAGTGGGAGTCTTGATGTGCATCCGTACCTATAACAGATAATGTAATAACAAGAACGTATCGTCGTGTGAATAGAAGAAGGTCATAAGTGCAAAAGCTGTCATATGATACATATGCCATGTATTAGGATAACTCAATTTATCTTTCCTTAGTAAGTGGCTCTTGAAATGGTTTTTCAGGCGACAGGGTCGCCTGAAGAAGCATTTCTAGAGCCACTGACCAAAGACGTGGCATAGTATGTTTGATGGGAATTTCTGACAAATAGCAGCTCCAGCATCTTCAAAACAAAGCTGCACCCTTAGTCTTTGCTTGTGGACGAGACCAGTTGTTGGCTGGCTTGCTTGACTCTTTACATTGGTTACCTGTGAAAGAACGTATTCGTTACAAGATTGTTTCATTCATTTACAAGTGTATCAATGGTGAGGCTCCTTCATACCTCAGTGACCTTGTTCATTTACAGTCTGTTTTTGTTTCTGAGGAATGTAGACCAAGACTCCGTTCCTTTTCTGATCGTACTCGTCTCCTCTTTCCACTGACTAAATTAAAAGCTGGTGACCGCTCATTCGCTGTTGCGGCACCAAGAACCTGGAACGAGTTGCCGACTGATCTTAAAAGAGCGGATTCTGTTTTGGTCTTCAAATGCCTCCTTAAGTCATATCTTTTACCTTGTTAACATGTTTCTCTTTTGTTTTGTATATTCACTTTTGTGTTTGTAAAGCGCTCCGTTCCTTGTGGAGCGCTATATAAATGCTCTGTATTAATAATAATATTGCACTTACAACTTTCTTGCACTCACAAGATACGATCAAGCTAAATAAGTCATTTGTCATATCTCTTGAACCAAAAGACCAATTGAGATGGGTTGTCAGCAAATTGAAGCATAAACTGATATTAAAAACTGAATTTTGATTTTGCTTGCCAAATGACTCA
>JAMKCH010000750.1:0-68507 GCA_023653785.1 Ophioderma brevispina
CCAACGTTTTATAATTGATATATGACATTATGTAGTGAGTTGTACGGTAATTTCTAGATGTTAGTGGTTTTGTTGGTAATGGCAATTTCTATAGTGTTTTTGCTTTTCAGCAGCCTTAATCAGGCACCATTTTGAATTTGAAGGCATTATACACTAATATTTAATGTCCGATATAACTTTATGTGGTAGTGAGAGGTTATTAATTAATTCATGACACACAGGACATGACTGTATTGATTTATCGCGATACGAGTCACATAATTGCCAATTTGAAGAGTTAAAAGTTTTGGACAGCATATTGGCCGCCCCCATCTGGATTGAAACATTGTTAAAAATATTAAAATACATTTTCAAGATCTATGTGCTACTTTTGTCGTACATACCATTTTGTTCCCACAACCAAAACACATTTATTTGGTTTGTTCTAATCTGCCCCTAAGAATCCTAGTATAGGCTATTTAATGATTTTGGCGGCAATTTTGAATTTGGCGAAAATCAGGCCTGTCGACCAGGATATCAATTTGGGCAACACACATCCCAAAGTTGTTCTAGGGTTCATATTAGTCTAAACAGTTGAGTTATCCTCTCCTAAATTAAGTGCACACAAATCTTACTACCCAGTCTACCTGACTAATGCCCATTGAAAAATTTCAAAACACTGCAACTTTTGATTTTGGGGGTTTGAGTCCTGTCGGGTCGTTCTATCTCAGCCATTCTGCACATTTTTTTACAAGTCAGGTATTAATGAAAGAGCAAGCCATAAGCAAATCAAAATGTATATTTGGAAAAACTTCCAAATGGTGGCGTTGGCACAATATTGATCGAAAAAAATGCCGAGAAGTTTTTGTGCCAGGTGTGCTATATAAATTTCTTAGCATACATTTGGCCTAATTTTTATAAAATGAGCCTGGATCTTGAGCAACTATAGTTCTGTAAAAAATAGGGAAACTCTACATCATCAACACACAGGACGAGCGCTACTCGGTACATTGAAAAGTAAGTAGATTGCTGAACCGCGCATTAGGTCTGTTTCGAACACTGATCTCTATACAATGGATTGGAAACCTGGGCTTGTAATTTGAAGCACTGATGGGCCATGTTGGTCATCCAACAAAAAGAGCCACAAGCAGGTGGATAAGAGCCGGTCATTTTATATATACAAAATTGTTCCCATTGAAATGTGGATAAGCGACATAAACAGGGACTAAAGAATCAAGCCAATTCAGTGTGAGCTCATTGTATTTGGCGTATGAGATGGCATGTCTCTTAAAACGTGCACCCGGGACAACTTCTGTTAAAAAGGTGTCTCTGGTATGGCACGCTCAACATATCAAATCATGCGAGTTTCATGCGCTTGATATCGAGTTACCCCCGCTATATGTCGAGTTTACAGCGCTGCCTATCCAGTTTGAAAACTCTATGTGCCGAGTTTCATCAAATCATGTCCAGAATAAAAATCATGTCCAGAATAAATCATGCCGAGTTTTTAAAACTGGACATGACTTTTGTTAACATGTGCAAACTGGACATGATTTTTTTCTAACATGAGGAAACTTCGACATGATTTTTTATCAAACATGAGCAAACTCGACATGATTTTTTTCTCAACATGAGCAAACCGACCTGATTTTTTACACAGACACAAAAAATAAAAAAAATCATGTCGAGTTTTCCTCACGTTGAGAAAAAATCATGTCGAGATTTTGCAACTGGACAGTGATTTATGTCACTCACCATATAAGAGAGCAAACTCGATGTATAGAGGGCAAAGCGGGACATATAGCGCTGTAAACTAGACATAATAACGTGCACACTCGACATATGGCCGCGAGGAAAACTCGATACACAGCGAGTGGAACTCGTTTGACATGCGCGGCGGGAAAACTCGCCATGATTTGATACGTGGAGCGTGCCATACTCTGGAATGTATTGTGTTGGGTAGACCAAGATGCACGACCCTTGCTCCTTCATCAAATATACAATACTGTGTGTAGTTGTTGCCAATCCCATTGTATAGAGATCAGTGGGACAGTATGGGATATATTTTCGTTGGCTTCGTTTTCGGTATGCATGCTGGCGTTGTAAAGGTAGACCACACGGAATTAAACATGGTAGCTTCCATGATAGTTGTACAGTTGTGTATAGTCAGATATTGGTCGGAATAAATCTGGATTTTTTCGCAGGAAATACTCCAATGTCCATGACAACCATCTGGGTACGTTTGATTTAGGGATATTTCATTATTATGTGCCCGATATATTTATCCAAGAAATCGCTTTCAATACAGAGAACTACTTTGGATAGTTGGTTGTGTTTTGTTTACATCGGGATTGTTTGGGCTCAATAATAATAGGAAAAGGACCATGTTCTGATATTGTGTGGAAGTGTTTATCTGGCTTTGATCATGTTGATAATGATGATTTCTGTGACCTGAATATCTGAAGAGCGCATGCGCATTGGCCGTGAAGTCATCACCATTTGAGTTAAAATCCCATTATTAGTAGCTTTTTTGAAGTCATGTCTACTTGGAGTGTGCCATGGCCATAGACATTGTATGCTCTCAAAATATCATCAAGAAACCGTGTCGTACTAGCGTCAAATAGCCTCACAAATACAAAGCTCCAAAACACAATTATATTCCTCATTGATTGCTCTTGTTTTATCGTGCGGTATTTACTATGACTAATTACTTTTTTTTTTCAATTTCTTTTTTTTTTGACTTTCTATATTTTCATTGCCTTTGTATCCAGTGGCAAAGGCACATTATAATCTGTATGTTATAGTATCTTATTTGAATTCCATTCTGTCAGTACATTCTTTCGACTTCCGTCGAGATCCCTGGCACTCCCCTTCTTTGTCAAACGTGTCCGTTTACGAACCGGCTATACCCGCACCTCGCCCAAAGTGAGGCCGGCGTCTCTGTACATCATTTCAGCAGGGCAGTGGCCTGCAATTGGACACAGATATGGGATCTCCACAGGAGACATGACAGAAGAAGATTCCGACTCCACACCATAATTCTGGTCCTGGCTCGAAAGCACCCCCGGCCAAATTGTACCCTGCAAAATTGTAGGGGGATTAATCACCTAAGAGATTTTTCAACAACGACAGGATTGCTTCTTCCAGGCCGATGTTTTGGCTAGCCGGCCTGATATAAGAGCCATTCAACCGGCCCATGCGAGGCCCCAGTCCAAAATGCTTTGATAGTTGTGCCAATAATCGAGCGCGATAGGAGGATGAAGCTGTCCTTATGAGAATCATGCATTCTGTCTTTTTTGATCGGCATTAGTCTCCATTTTATGCAGTGTTGAGTAGAATCTGGGGGCAGAGCAGATGATATCAGTTCTTCACGAGGACCCGTTTATTTTCTACCGTCCATGGCAGTGACTTTATCTGTAGGACAATGCCATGCTCTGCACAACAACCATTTTGGGGTTTGTCATACAGATAATATAACACTGTCTCATTCAGGGATACCGTAAATTAAAAAGGCTCTTAATTTCTTCGGAAGATTTTCTTAGTAGTAGTGCAAGATCTGTTGATTTAGGGTCGAGTAAATCTGTTCCCGTGGAATTACTTTGGTTCCTTCGAAAAATGGGGTGGATAGGCTGCCTGTGGGAAGTGGAGTTATACTGTTGAGAGAAGCGCACAGCCACTCACATCCACAACCTACTCAAAGTCCGGAAATGAGTTGTAGATTTGCGGCAATAGCAGACAAACAAGTGCTTCTGTAGTTCCAGGTGGCTGGAGATCACCTTTCATGGGGAGAGGATGCGAAAATGACATTGACAATGTCTTTGATTTATCACCTAGTACTGTTCCATTGCAGGAAACTCGAGGGGGGGGTTTCTTGGGAAAAGCTGGATGATGTCAGGTCCAGGTTGAGCAACTGATCTGTTTTGGCAATCTTTTGGAGTTCTTCATTGGCAAAAGCCGCTATAGCCATTGTAGTTATAGACAGGGTTAAAATTTGTAGGATGTTGGTTTGAGGTTGTGCTTCTAGAAGGCCATGAAGTGGTAGGCAGTTGCTAATGAATCATATTTAGTACTAAGATTCATTTGAGTATTCCCCCATTCATCAGCTTGCGAGAACATGTTATAAAAAGAAACTGCGTACTCTTCACAAAGTTTGAACTCCGCTATTATCTTTCTCCAGTCCAACTGTTTCATGGGGGTCTTTCCTTGAAACTTTGCTTTGCCTGTAATTTATATGGCATTTGCTCGTCTCAATTCTGTCAGTTCCAGCTCGTTGAAAGGAGTAAGCTCTGCATTTTAACGTTATTTCTTAGCTTGTATAATGAAATAATGAAATGAAGTGAAATCTACACTGTTAAAAATTTCCGTAATTAAGAAAACAGATTTTCCGTAAATTTACGGAAAAATCTGTTTTAGAAAACAATAAAAATACAAAACAAAAAACATAAAAAATAGCTAAAAATGTTAATTTACGGAAATATTTCAAAAATTTCTGGCAGCAATATTTCCGGACTTTTTTTTTTGGTTCCGTAATTTTAAATTACGGAAAAACTCTGTTAAAATACATATTTTTTTCCATAATATGAGACAAATTTCTGTAAAATTACTGTCAAAGTTCCGTTAATTGACAGAAATTTCTGTAATTTACCCTAAAATGACTGGAAATACTGCTGCCAGAAATTTCCGTAAATTTACGGACATTTTTTTTAACAGTGTATCATTTTGAATAATAATAACAAATAATAATAAATGCATTGATATGGCGCTCTACAGAAAACACAGTGCCTTACCAATAAATACTTAAAATACGAAATTAACATGCAACATAACATATAGCGTAATAAGGAAATCTAACAAATACAAAGTTAACAAAATTTTCAGCATCAGGAAAGAAGTATGTTTTCAGGAGCTACTTGAAGACACAGGCGGAAGGTGTCTCCCTATAATGTTAACGAGAAGCTTGTTCCAGAACCCAGGACCAATGACGTTGAATGATCTGTCACCAAATCTACGCTTGGTACGAGGAATAACAAGCCGTGGAACACCAGAAGAAGACTGTAGCCTTCGTCTTGTACCATCACAATTACTGTCCAACACATTATACAAATTTAAACCATCAGTGAGCTATGACGGAGCCTGTCCGCGAAGAAACCCGTGCACATAAAGAATGATTTTGGATCTGATACGTTCCTTAACAGAATAAAGACCCAATAAGAATTAAACCTGCAACGAATATAGCATGAAACGGTTGTTATCCATGACTTTATCACAATAGATTTACTTACACATGTTTACACCTTCAAGATATTTTCAGATAATTGTAAAATTTGATAGACAAATCAAATAACACACTCGTTTTCTTCTCCTTTTTATCGCAGCAGAGTCTAGAATAACGATTTGTTTTTCATTATTCACGACCCACACTCTCACAGATAGGAGCTCATTTCAGATACAATTAAAATTGATACACCACGGGTCAAAACGTGGCAATAAAATAAATTGCATTTTGTTATCTTACTGTTAACTTTGTGTACAAATTCCGTTAGCCTTCCCGTCGATGGCTTTTCTTCTGCAAAAGCGCAAATTAAAAACTATTTATAGCTTGGGCCACCAGAGTGTGAAATTGTCCATATCATTCGGTAATTTCTTGTGAGTTCCCGAACTCTGGCAAAATTGAGGATTGCATTGTTTATATCAGGTGTGAGAGTGAAAGCCATCGAGGACAATTTCCATGTTTACGTGTGCCAAATCATATTTGTGCAATTACATCAATTCAATTGAAAAATATAAATAAACCAGGAAATGAATAACATTTTTTTCTCCCAATTCTTTATGAGGGATTGCGACCAATTTTGGCCTAAATTTGAGCAAAATTAATGTAAATTGCGCAACTTTTGGTCCGTCCTTAGTCTTGTTTTGCATTTGTTGGTGTATGTCACCGAGACGACTTGAAAATTTTGCTCCCTCTGGCCCACTTGCCTCGATAAGCCCCCGGGTTACTGTATAGGACCTTTGCTGCATGCACTAATCTTAATCCCGAGTACTTCCCGAACTCTTACTTCTGCAGTTTGTACGGAAGTTATCCAAAGTCCTTTGCAAAGGTTAAGGTTGACTTCTCTTGAACGGTAAGAAAGTTCTCAACTTGGTTAACGCAAAAAATTTCTGCACAAGAATATCCAGGCATGGTATCAGGATGAGTCGTAAACCAATTCAGGACAGGGTGACATTAAACATCGACAATAGCGGAAATCCTCAGGACAAGGGACACAAAGTAATGGATGGATAAAATCGCGACCAAACGCGCACGCATGTTTAGAATCAAATA
Source organism: Ophioderma brevispina (assembly GCA_023653785.1). Lineage (NCBI taxonomy): Eukaryota > Metazoa > Echinodermata > Ophiuroidea > Amphilepidida > Ophiodermatidae > Ophioderma > Ophioderma brevispina. Next base: position 6,302 of record JAMKCH010000750.1, read on the forward strand.
CGAGGGGTAGTCCCATTAAAGACGCTATCAGTGATCCACCCGAAAGAGTAAAAATATTTGAAATTTGTAGGAATAGTTTAAAAGTGAAGGATACGTATGTAAAATTCCTCATAAACTATTTTTTTCAACTGAAAACTTGATAGGAATCTAAGAAAACGCAGCATTCAAAGATATGAATCCCCATCCAATTGCGTGTTTGAAGTAATTGTTCGTACGGACAGTTATGAATACAAAAATAGGGTCGTTTGACCTCTCACTTGTAGGGTATGTTAGGATACTTATACTTGTTACAGGCATGCACAAAACTGATTTTTGGTGATTTTTGCGATTTTTGTGATTTAGCAAATCACTGATATATCCTTTAATTCGCACAATTGAAAATTGATTTTTTTTTTTCATAATGAAGTTTTAAACATTAATATTTAACGAAAAATTAATCTAATAACTCAGTAACTGAGGTACCTAATTATCGTGCGCATTGTATAAGAGTAAACCGCAATTATATTTTATACCATTTCACAATGCTAACAATCTCAACATGCTTAACGAGAAAATGTATCGTTAGTAATACAAAACTCTATAGCACTTTTAAATTACAAAGCCTTCGCTATATAGTTCTCTATGCAATGAGCTAGCAGAACACCAGCACCTTTTGCTGCCAATGAGTAAATTAAACGTTGAAAATGCTCACCAAGAATTTCAAAAAGATCGACGGCATTGCTCCATCTTACAAAATTATAGAAAGGAGAGATGAAAAAATACATGTTATACAGTTATGTTGTGATATATGAAAGCAAATTGAAGCTTGCATTTTTAACAATTTCTAGGCAAGACTGGCAAACAATCTCATGTGTACGGTAATATAGCAAAATCACATTTTCACTTTTGTTAATCTCTTTCACGTGACATGTCTTTGTGGCGATTTTTGAAACACCCTTCAGTCAGAGCTTTGGTTATTATTACAGACTTAGTCTGATCCAAGGGGGTGAAACGCATTCAAAACCAGTCTCCGTGCTGGGCGCTGACAGTTTAATATTGCACGGAATAATTATCAGTTTGGGTGCTTGTATACACCATAATGTCAGTTATTCGAATACAACTCCGCCAAAATTCAGTTGTTGGATGTTGGGTGCTTTGGTGGTTAATTTTGCCCACCCATGCCACACCTTGACTGAAATGACACATCAGTCGTCTGATTTAAATAAACCGCCTCAATGAATACATCTTTTCACCTAAGTGCGCATTGCATTATGAGAAAAAGAGTATCTGAGCACAATGATCCAGGTACACTATTATTACATTACAAACCGGCCACCTCTAACTTATACATTAATTTGTATCACTAAACCGATTATGTGTATATTGCAAAGCGGCACCCACAGTATGTGGACGAATCGAGGCAGCCATTGCTTTCTATTGTTGGTACTCTATGTTTTCTTTGTGGTCGGCAAAACATGCGAGACTGTGAATTTCTAAGATTACGTAACGTTTTGCCTCTCTATCTATATAGAACCTCTTTGGTCTGATCATTCCGATTTTTCTTACTGAGCACAAACATAGGCCTAACACTGCTTACCCACCTAACAAGAACTCACGTCCAACTTAAAGCAAATAACATCAAAAACCTAAAATACCCTCTCTCTGTTTACTGGCAATATATCCCCCTCCCCTCCAGTGTACGATGCGCTAGTCTCATACCTACTTTGTTGTATATTAGACTGGCGCGTAAGCATCAGAAATGACCCTCGCACACTGGAGTGTCTTGTCCTGTGTGTGTGTCTGTACTGTATACCCGGATCGCTCAGCCATTACGACTTAGGCTAATGTTAACATCCCTCGTTTATCAGGCGGCCTGGGTGGCTTAGTGGTTAGAACATTCGCCTTGTGTCCGGGGTTCAATTCCCTGCCAGGCGTGGATGCCCAGGATTTTTCCAGGGTGTTCACCTATGCATGTTGTGTAATCCATGTAAATCAGTTGTTCCCAATTGTTCTAGTATGCGATGCGTGTTTCTTTCTCCACTTGGAAATATAATTGTAAGATGCGGGGTAAGCATCAGTAATGATCTCGGGTACTAGTTTGTTCGGGTTACAGATATATGTCCCCATCCCCTCCAGTGTACGATGCTCTATAGTAGATTCAACCCATGTGTCACCAGAGGAAACGTTGGGACAGCCGTTCCGATAGTTGGGAGAGGAGGCGAAAAAGAAAATATGTGGTCCGATTCACCTGTTTCATTAACGAACTAAGATAATCTAGCCTTTCATGGTTGACATCATTTTTTAAAAGACTTTTGTGTTCCTTCATATCCAAAACACGGGCGCGCAAAAGTTAGTAACATTCAAATCACCGGTGTATACATTGAATACCACTGAAGCAAATGCGATTAGCAGAATGTTTTGAGAGTTAATATAGCTATAAAGGCGCTTACATTGACTTGAATGTTTCATTAAGCATTAGAAATGATTTTTCTCTGATGGTGAAGACTACATGTTCAATAGATTTAGCGTGGAACTTTTAATATCCACCCATTGCACATGCCCCTCATTCAATGCCCACCTTCGGAAAAGTACTAGAGGTGACACGATGGGTTGATCTAATAGTCTCATAACCTACTTTTGCAAGAGGGAACATGGTGAAAGGCAATCCAGATCCAGACGAGGCCTACAGCGAATTTAGCTATAAACTTTCTAAGCTTTATGATATTCACTGTCCCGTCAAAACCAATATCATTTCTAAACGTAATTTAATTTGCCTCAAACCCATGGATTAATCCAAAGCCTGGCCTAAATTAAATCACTTAAAACAAAGGATAAACTATACATGTATAAAACAATATATCCTAAACCAACTGCCAACAATAAACAGATAAATTAAAATATAATAATTACCACAATCAACTTATTTTTTTTACTCAAGTTGCCGTCATACATCATAAAACAACAAACAACAGAAGAGTCTTTTAAAAGACAACCATCGCTTAGCGAGGATGTTAGTACTTAATATGTTAGTGTAAATACTTGAGATCAAGGAACTGACCCCTCTCATATTAGAGAGATTATATAACCACATTTTATATGTCAGGGATCAACCATACTCATGCACCAACTTTTAATTTTGAAATACACCCAAAGACCCCTATTTTTGCAGTCCCTGTCACCTCATGCCCCTGGGTTTGGAAACGCCAGCCTTACACCCATATCCATTTCATAGGTGAGTGCCCCCAGCACTTTCACACTGTACTTTGGCCAATTTGCACCAATTTCCAAGAAATAAGCCTGTCCCCTTGTTTATCATTCATTCACAAAATATATCGTGGAAGTGCTAGTATTTCATTTTGTTTAATTTACAACTTCCTTGTTATGACTGTTCAGCAATGTGGAACATTGTGGGAGTTCCCAAGGTCCTATTCTATGGAAAAACCTCCCAACTCACCTTAAAAATTCTCCGTCCTTTCCATCATTTCAAACAAATTTTGAAAACAAAATACAATTTATGTAATCGTATGTTTGTATGTCTGTTTGTCCTGTTGTCTATTATATATAGTTATCTTGTTGTGTTATTTATATTATTATTTACCGAGCACTACAACATCACGCTATGCGTTTAGTAGTGTCCCCATCTCAATCACCGTTAATGTTTGTTCAATCATATAATTATATTTGTTTATATTGTCTTTCCAATTTAAATTATATTGAATTTTAATGGATATTATTATGTTATTGTGTTGAGATGAAATAAAGATTTGATTGGTTGATTGATGACTAAAGTTGTATACCAGTGCTATAAGAGGCAAACATTGTGATTCCGCCAGGTGGAAGGTGGATTACCAAATAGGCAGGTACATCATGATCTCAGGTCATAACTAATCTACTTTCCTACCTTTTTTGCTCAAAATCAACAAGGCAGCAAAAATACCAATTCTTACCAAACTTGGCTAAAAACGTATTTTTTCCGTGTGAAATTCACACAAAAACTCTCAATTTCCGATTTTAATTTACAAACACATACGTCTTTGCTTTTGACAAAGTGAATTTTCAAACGATCGAAAGAATTCAAAATGGCCGCCACAACCGTTCAATACACTGATGGATTACCTTAAGTTTATTCTTAAGGATATTACCGTATCGTAAATTATGTTACTGATGCAACTTATTGATGAGCTACTACAAGAAAACATATAGGGCTATCGTTGTTTCTCAAAATGGCGGCTAAAAAGAATTCAAGATGGCTGACATGTAGGCTAATTACAGTAATGTATCACTTTAACTCTATGGTGGGGAATTATTGCGTTCTCTAAGAGGTGAAAGAGATTGCATTTAGGCTTAGGGCCGCAAAACTAAGTAACATTTGTATGGTCTTAAAATTTAACGAAAAACATTTATGTGGCCTGGGTCAATTCAAGCGAAAATTGGCCAGCACTAGTGGTATCGATCTTTCCTGTGTGATTCATAACAAGCGGTTACAATTGACCCTGAGAATTGAAAAAGAAAGTTATTTCTTACGTAAATATATATTTCCCCAACATGTCAACTGATTATGAAGCCAATCAATCATTTTAATGGCAGGGGACTGTAGTGAAAGAGTGTGCGCCTCCGGATAAAATTGTGAATTTTTTGCACACAACGTACGTTAGGCATTGATAATCTATAAACTTGATGGAAGCACTTCCACACACCCCCTTTTAATGGACCCAGCTTGGGTTTCAAGGTTATAAAGGGGTCAAAATTTTAAAATGTTCCGATTGTGTTGAAAAGTATACCACGATATATGTCTGGTTACAAGGATTCCAAAAAGATATAGTTTACACTATATATGGCTTATAGTTTCGGAGTTATGGGGTAAAAAACTGTAAAAATAGTGAAAAAGTCAATTTCCGTGTGTACATGGGTCAAAAGTTAACAAAAAGGTTGCTTTGATTCAGGTAATATGTGGTGCAAATTGTTTCCCTAGCTTAAAGGATTGAAAATAGTTTGCCTTATCTGTTATGTTTAGTTTTCACGTTATCCAACAAAATAGGTTACAGGTCAATAGAATCCAATAGCTGCCAAAATAGCTTTGACTTTGATCGCCATTATGGTTAACAACCAATCACTTAAGATAGCCAAAACTATTCCTACATTTCATTCTATGGGCTGAACCAACAACTTGAACGACGTTGGAGCAACATTTACTTTTTGACCCTGTACAAACAAAATTGAGTTTTTTCACCATTTTTACAGTTTTTACCATATAATTCCAAACTATAAGCCATAGGTATTATAAACTAAACCTTTTTGGAATCCTTCTAACCAGACAAACATCATGGCCTGCTTTTCAACACAATCGGAACATTTTAAATTGTTTACCATTGTGTAACCTTGAAATCCAAGCTGGGGACCATGAAAGGGGTGTGGCAAGTGCTTCCTTCAATTTTGTTGATTATCAATGCATAAAGTACTTGTGTACCAAAATTCACAGTTTTATCCAGATTTGCACACTCATGTGAGATCTGTGCAGTACAGTCCCCAGCTGACAGTGTTAGGATAATTTTTTAAACAAATAACGTTCATTAAAAGACCATTTTAAGAAATGTTTCGGATGTTTTATGACCCTCATAGGTGTTACAATTTCCCCACACCTCGGGGTCATTTATATAACTTTTTATTTTCAAATGATCACTTCTCCTAAAGGACAGCATTAACTCAAACCCTGTGGAAACTCAAACCAAGATAATACATCTTACATTTTCATACCAATTCATTTACCATTAGGGAAAGGCGGCCGATGTGCCAAAAAGTTTGACAATTAGCTACAATTGTCCCCGGTAAAGTATGTAAAAATAAGGGTTATGAAATACCCGGGTCCTGAATAAATTTGTTTTAGGGTAGTATACAGTACAATTAGTGTAAATTCGCATGTTTGTACGTTAGAAAAACAGAATGTCATAAATAACATCACCTATAATTATTTTCATATTTTTATTGACCACTTAAGTGGTTAAATATTAATTTCAAGTATTAGTTATCTATTTAAAACTTTTCCAATGTATGCCATATTGTCCGTCTAGTCATACGGATTCCACAAATGTATAGTTTGTACCATCTATGACCATTAGTTTGGGAGTTATAGGGTAAATATGGCTAAAATTGTAAAAAAAGGTTAATTTCTATTTGTACTGAGGTCAAAATCAGAAGTTGCTCCAATTTTATTAAAATTGAAAGAAGTTGTTCATCTAGCTTAATGTGTAAAATAAGGAATGGTTTGTACCACCTGCAATGCATAGTTACCATGTTATGGGACAAAATAGGTCATAGGGCAACATAATCCAATTGTTGTTGACCTTCTTTGACCCATATCTCCGTAAGTAAGCATTTAACATAATACAAACTATACCTTTTAGGTCTCGGATCCCGCATGTTTGCGATCATAGACTATGTCTAGCAGTGGGTAAAACCAAACAGTCTTGGGACGAGACAGCAAAGAATTTCCGCCTCAACATGAACTGCACGGCAGTTCTATGGAAAACCCCGGGTCTTGACAGGGGGGTAGGACACGATCTGCTCGATTTGGGCAGTGGGGATTTCCAAACGGTAATTTGGGCAAGTGCTACGTGCATTTACTATGACAGTCTCGGTCCCAGTGACATTAAAAAAAATCATCTCTTAAACCTTTGTTCAAAAGATCTTAGTAATATCATGATAAATTAAGAAAAAATTATTGACTTCAAAATCTGTCGGGGTTAGTGGATTAAAGAGACATGAGGAGATTTCCAGGAAGAAGCGCCCCCAATTTTTCCTCGAACCCTGGTTTTTTACATATTTGGAATGCTTACCGATGTATTAGATCACACCTGAAGTGAATAAGCCGAATGCGCCGTCTTTATGTAATAAGATGATAATTTAGTAGTTTCTGTCGTGCACGACAGAAAGTCAAAGCACGGTTTTCTATGGGGAACGATCACGGCAGCAGGCAAGTTCAAAACAAGGTTTGCCGTTTTCTTTTGCACCTGTTTGTCCAATAAGCCTTTGAAACGTTCTCGGTAGGTGGTCTACAACCGATCCAGTGAAATTTGAGGGAAATTGCGTATCCTAAAAAAATCTCCTCCTGTCACTTTAACCCCGCTGCAAAATAGTGTAATTTCCAATAACGGTCATTTAGATTTAAATATTCGTGACCAGGCCTAGTCTTTAGTCAAGTCTGTGTGTAACCGTTTGATATGCGTAAGAGCGCCCTCCTACTGTTAAGTCTTTGAAACAGACTAGCACCCGGAAGTTGATGCTGTTTTGAATTTGCTGTTGCTGTTAGGTTGGCATGTCCTACCTGGGTCTTGAATAGTGGCGGTAATACCCGTAGCGGCATATACAAAACTAGGAGTTTTTCATAAACCCCTGAATTTGCGTATGCAAAACTAGGAGTTTTTGCATATTCAAACCCCCTAGTTTTGCAAAAAAAAAATATATTTTTGCACGCAGCACCGATCTCGCCCACCATATCACACGAAAAATTCAACATACCCTTAGTCTACCATACAAAAACAAGCATGATGAGAAGGGGCGTCCCCAGATCATTTTAATGGGGGGGGGGGTTGAGTTTACGACAAAACCAGGGGAATTTTCCGGCTCGTGGGGTGGGGGTTGAGTTTACGACAAAACCAGGGGAATTTTCCGGCTCGCAGATCTCGCAGGGTAGACCCAAATATTTTTCACTCGGTTCGAAATTCTGAATAGTGGGGGTGGGTAGATGGTAGAACCACGGTACTACGGCGCCTGACGCCTGTACAGTCGTTCAATGCATTCTCCTCTCCAACAACAACAAATAGGGGTGGGCGCGGAAAATCAGTCCCTCAAAACGGTCCATTTGCAGTCATTCATACAGATCTCGCCGACAAGTCTATATTTTTCCGATTTTTTTTTTAAAAAAAAAAAAAAACCCCACCCCCCTCCCACCCCCACCCCCAGGGACGGCCATGATGGTGAGCGAGCGAATGAATGGATGTTCAGACGTATGGGATGTAGATGGCCGGATTGATTATGATCGAATTCAGCAGGATGATTTATCCATATGTAGAATACAAATTACATTTAATGCATTCTTTCTTTCCACGAATATGGACGATTCAATGTGAAACTTTTAATATGTCACAGATGATGCTTGATATATAGGATATCCAGATATTATTTCGCAGCTGCAGACTTAATTAATATAATATTAATAATAGGCGCCGCCGTGACACGTTTACAGTGTGAAATTACTACCACGTACATTATGATATTAAAATTATTTTATCCATTTATCAGGGTTTCCATATCCACCTTGTCATCCATCTATTTGTCCTTCATTTACCCATCCATCAAGCAAATATTTATCCATCCATCCACCCACCCACCAAACAACCCACCCACCCAACCATCGATCTAGCCAGCCACCCAACCATTCAGCCATCCAACCATTCATGCAACCATCCATTTATCCAGCCAGTCAGCCAGCCATCCATCCATCTGCACATCCATCCATCCACCCATCCATCCATCCAACCAATAAACACACTACATTAAATTTCACTACGCGATTCGGCCCAGTGGCGGCTTATGCACGGTATTTTTAAGTAAAAAATCTCCCATTTTTTTCAAAATCACTACCACAAAAATGTTTAAATACAAAATGGTGGTCGAAAATACTTGAAGACTAAACTGATCATCATATTTCACAAAAACTCCCTCTCTCTCTCTCTCTCTCTCTCTCTCTCTCAAATGTTTGGGGTGGAAATAAAGTGGCTAAAATTAAAATCGTCTGCTAATTCGCCTTTAATCTGATCATTCTCCTGCAACAAATCAACCAACTCATATCATTATGCAGAAACACAATCATCCATTTGAAACTGATTTGCATAACCATCTTCTGATGCTGTGTCACAAGATGAAGCTTGAAACCCAACACCAATTAGCTATTTTTATTCATTGCTTTGCAAAGTCAAGGTTATCCACGATGATATTTCTTGATTTTTTCCACACCTTATAGGCGCAATTACCCATCAATAAAGCCATCACACGCGCGTTTTGCACACACAACGGTTTTTTACTGCTCGCGTACACACATACACACACACACACAAACAAACAAACACATTTACGGCATGCCAACACACACGCGCAAACACAACACAAACAAAACAAAAAAACAACAAACAAATATATACAAGCTCTTCAGCACATGAAGAGATCAATATACTCGAATCAAATTTCAGCTCTGGTAGATATGTATAAGAATATATAAGACAGTGGATTATTAGATGACTTCCCTAGCAGGGGACTGTAATGAAAGAGTGTGCGCTTCCGGATAAAATTGCAAATTTTTGCACACAAGTACTTTAGCCATTGATAATCCATAAAATTGATGGAAGCACTTGCCAACCCTCCTTAATGGACCCCAGCTTGGGTTTCAAGGTTATACAGGGGTCAAAATTGTAAAATGTTCCGATTGTGTTGAAAAGTACACCATGATGTTTGTCTGGTTACAAGGATTCCAAAAAGGTATAGTTTGCACTATCTATGGCTTATAGTTTCGGAGTTATGGGGTAAAAACTGTTATAGTGAAAAAGTCAATTTTGGTGTGTACATGGGTCAAAAGTTAAAAGTGCTTTGATTCAGGTAATATGTAGTACAAATTGTTTCCCTAGCTTAAAGGAATGAAATAAGGAATAGTTTGCCTTATCTGTTATGCTTAGTTTTCACGTTATCAAACAAAATATGTCTCAAGTCAATAGAACTCAATAGCTGCCAATAGCTGTTGACTTTATTCGCCATTTTGGTTAATAACTAAACACTTAAGATAGTCAAAACTATTCCTATATTTCATTCTATGAGCTGGACCAACGACTAGGCTTGTCTTTATACTGATTTGAAATATGGTCATGAAAATGTGGGATTTTGACTCGCATTTTGACATTTCTGAAAAAGAAAATTGATTTTTATGGTGAGCGGCTATTATTCAGCGCCATCAGATTTACATAGCTTTGAATATTAGAACTCAAAGAATATGTTCACATATTAAAAGATATTAGGTAACTTAAAATAATCTAGCCTGATGAGAGGAAAGTACAATACTTTTACCAAGTAATTTCGCGCTTGAGTAATTTTAATAATAAATCAAAAGAGAAAATGGAATTCGCCCTGAAAATGTGATTCGCAAGAAACGCAAAACCGATTTAATTATTATGATGTTCACTTTTGTGTCATTGTATTTCAACTTAATGTTATTGACATTCGTCACATACGTTGACAAATTTGTCCCGCGAGGCGAGAATAGAAAAAGCGATTTAGTCTTTTATAATTTATTTTGATCATTTTGTCTTTCATATTCATCGGGTGTTCAATAAATAAAAGAAGTGTTTATTTCATGATTAGTACCTACCTGCCAAACCATATAATTAATGATTGTAAAAAGTAACATTCTTCTAAAGAAGTGGTACGGATGGGGTTCAGGGGTAGCACCATAGTCATGCAGAATGGTGAAAGTATTGTGCATTTTTGGTGAAAAGTACCAAATTTGGTACAGAGGTAGCTATTGATATGCTAAACAAATCTTGTCTAGGGGCCAAATTAATTTCCTTCCAATATGGCCGCCATTTTCAAAATGGCCGCCACCCTATAAAAAGGGCATTAATATCGCGAATATTCGTGAATATGTTGTTTTAAACTTTATTATATAGGTCAGATAAGACTTGGTTTAACTTTTTAAATCAATATTTCTGTTATTTCACCAAAATCGTAGTTTAATTCAAAATGGCGGTCACATATTGGAGCCTAAATTCAAAAATGGCTGCCACGCACAGGAAAAGCTGTTTATTTTGTAGTTAACAGTGCAATGTGTTTCGTTGATTTTCTAAAACTTTGGTTTCTTAACATATCCAAACCTACATTTTGTAGTTGTAAATGCCAATGTACATGATATCAAAATGGCTGCTGATTTCAAAATGGCAGCCACTGTAAATTTGATATGTTAAAGGTACTATTGGTCTTATTTGTGTCATGGTAACTTATAAGATTTAATCAAGATTCTAAAACATTAATTGGTGTCTTGGTATGGTTAAACACTTTACATTATTGTCTGTGTGTATAAAAAAGATGGCTGTCATGTTCAAAATGGCTGCCACTATCAATTTAATAACATGCCTTAAATGTACTTCTGATTTTCTTTGTCAAGTTGTACCTCACAAGTTTTATTGCCATTCTACCAGGTAACATTTTATGTGCTTTCTTGAGCTTTCAATGTGTAATTTCTAAGAATGCTGCCATATTCAAAATAGCTGCTAATGTCACTTTGTTAGTATTTAATACAGAGTGCTTAATTCATGTTTACAATGGACCAAAATGCAAGATAATGGATGTGGTCATGTCAGGCATTACCAAAGTATTTTTTGATTGTTTCAGTCATTCATTTACTCATTCATTCTTCATTTTGTTATTTCTGATAACTTGTAGTACTTCCATTCTACATTGTATGAATGCATCCCTTCATAGTTTAAGACTCTAGCTAGCAGTAGTTGTAGTGTTAGTGGGTCATGGTGTAATAATCAGATACTAACAATCTAACTATATCTCCATGCACACGTGAAGAAGCTGATAGCAGGCTTCTACTTCATGCAGCCAATGCTGCTGCTCAAGGATAGCAAAGGGTCATGCTGCGTACTGTGGACACAGACGTTGTTTTTTCTGTAGTCTTGTTCAGCCAGTCCAACCTCACTGAACTCTGGCTAGCATTTAGTCCTGGAAAGAATCGCAGATTCATACCAGCACATACTATTGCCAAGACCCTAGGACCAGAGAACGCTTTGTCTCTGCTGCACTGATGTTTCACACCTCCACATGGTTGCACAAAGCAAACTGCATGGGAAGCAAGCAAAATCTTCCCTGATGTTGTAAAGACTTTTGCAACCCTTAGAAGAGCTCCTTCTGAAGATGCCTTAAAAGAACTGTAATGCCAACAATTGAAAGATTTGTTGTCCTCATAAAGGGAGTTCCATTGAGTTCATTCCACCTATCTCAGATGCACTGTATCAACACTCAAACAGAGCAGCATATCAGGCAGGACAATGCTCTGGGAAAGCATTTCTGTGAGCTCCAGAGCTACCAGATCCAGCTGATTGGGGTTGGAAAATTGCAGGTTCACAGTTGTAGGAATCTGAATGGATAACCTTACCATGGGCATCAAAAGCGTGTCAAAAACTGCTTAAGTGTGGCTTTAATGTAAATATAGGATGTCTTGGTGGATGCAAGTGTGTCAAGGCTTCTTCTTCTTCTTATCGTATCCAAACACAGTGGTTCTCAAGTATGATCAAGCCAGAGATGGGTAAAATGTCTGGCTGCTTCACTGAATTCTGCAAGGTCCTTGTCTGTGCATTGTTGCTCAAACATTGGACAATCACTGAATTCTTCAAGGTCCTAGTCTGTGCATTGTTGCGCCAACATTGGGCAGACTAAGAGATGTTCCATTGTCTGTGGGGCTGTTCTACAATTGCAGGTAGTGTCCTGATCTGCTTCCAGGTAGCCCCACTTGTGCTTGGAAACTTTGGATCGTCCAATCTGTTGAGACATTGCCATTCAGCCCATGAGGAGTCAACAATAGATGTTACTTGGTTGGTAGCAAGTCTTTCTTTCTACAAGGTGACTCTTTTAAACTCCTTTGAGACTGTTTCAAGGGCTAGGACTTTGCTTAAGAAGCTCTCTCTGGATTTAAGGCGGTTAGCAGCTGGTCTCTGTCTGGACATGGGTGCTTTACATTAGATATTTGGCAGCTACGTTCTTGCATGCTCGCTACACTACGACAGATGTCTGGTGGAGCAATTCCTGTCAAGGATGTTAAAAGTTGTCCGTTGGAGTTGGGCGAAGAGCCGGTAGGAGGCATTTAATGCTGGATCAAGCTTCTTGGCATAGGTTGACCTTTCCCATACAGGGCAAGGCAAGCATACACTGCACATAAGTAGCACAGGATAAGTGCCGTCGATCTAAGGGTATGTGGGAGAGCGAGCACCCCATCTTGTGCCAGTTTGTTCAAGATGTTATTGCGTAAACATACTTTAATCTTCGTCATCATGACGTGCGTTATGATAACAGAATTATCACAGTGCTCCAGAGGTGTTCCAGACTAGGTTACTTTAAGCCGACGTTTGGCCTCATGGTTGCGTAGATGGAAAGCACACACCTGTTGTTTTGAATGGATTTTGCATGTAGGTGGTTTTCCTCATAATAGGGAATGAGTTCATTCAAAGCTTTGGAGCGACCCTCTTCGACAACTGAAGAGTGGTATTGGTCTATAGCTCTTGGGATTAGATGGATCTTTCCCATGCTTTAGAAGTGCCATAACATGTGCTTTCCTCCAGATCTTTGGGAACCTGTGGGAAATAAGGCAGCAATTGTAGAGCTCAAGAAGCCACTCCTTTGCTACTGGTCCAAAGTTTTTCAGCTGCTCAGTTGTTAAGGCCTACTGCTTTTCCTTGTTGAAGTTAAGCAATACCGGTTTCCAGTTTGTCCATGTTGAAGGGGCGAGTGAAACCAGGGTCGCCAGTATACCTCTTGTGATCTTGTTTGATCTTGGGCTTCTTGCTGCACTTGACATTTAAAATAAGTTGATGGGCAACTTGGTTGGGTGTAACATTTGGCTGCTGTGGAGGTTTTGTTGGACACCTTCGACTCGAAGCTTTCGGATGGTAGACGATGCTTTCTTGCTGTTATGGGTCATATCGGTGGATTTAATTAGGGTGTGCCGGGTTTTGATCCTTTCCTCTGACACTTCCTCACATTTAGCAGTTGTTTTACCTGAGAAAGGATCAGCTTCAAACATGGTGGAATACCCATGTATCCTTTATCACATTCCTTGGAAAGGCATGGTATGTATTCCGTCCTACAGCCTCTTGGTATGAATCTCCGGGCCGGCAGTCTTATTCACTAGTTGGGCAAATATGTCATAGTTGTGGGGTTTTGAAGCAACCCGCTTCACGTTCTGATCCAGGTCATCAGTGTATCCTTACCAGTCTGCTTTTCTGTAGTTAAAGCGCCACTTAAAAGACACTTTGTTTGGTCTTGCTGCAGCATTGACGTGTATACCGATTGGTCGATCTTGAGTTAGTGGAACAGGATTCAGAACAATCTTGCTACACAAGTTAAAGATGTTTTGCCAACATTAGCTAGATCAGGGTTGTAACCTCTCTTCCAATGGGCACTATAAAATTATGGTGGCAGTTTGGCGTCGTGAAGGTAATGTATATAGATGTTGACTGTCTAACCATTCTTCCACAGCTGTCTCCGTCTATATTGGCTTCTTTTGTAGCTGTTGAAATGAACAAATGGGGTTTGGTGAAATTCCAAAAATTGAATTGAGAGTGATTGAAATCTACTAATGGGGGTTTGCAGACTGAGCTCAATGGTGAGGACTTTGATGTTGACAGCAGATATTGAGGTTGCTTCTACAACGGGGCCTGTTTTCGCATAATATAGCACTTCCAACTGTTGATGTGGTCTCTCGATGGCAAGAACCATTCCTGGTATGGTTAAGCGCTGACTATCAGTTCCTCTGTGGTTTTCTTGCAGACTTTAGGGCATCGTATTGGAGATTGTTACACAATATCAGCAATGGTGTTACTTTTTGCATTAGGAAAACCCTACATATTCAATGAAGCTATAGTCAAGGCAGACGTTACAAAAGGCCTGCACTGGCCTCTAGTCATGAAATGGGAATACTTGGGAAATGAGTGTAAAGGCTGAAATGGCAAGTAACGGTCATGCGAATTGTGAGCAACATTGAGGACTTTAGTGTGACGCAATGCAACTTCATGCTCTGGAACAGAACACTATACATTATTGGTGCCAAATGTCAAATGATTTAAAGTAAGGGCACATTGTTATAGTTATAATCCCTATAGTTGGGATATTACTCTAAGTCTAGCACTAACAACAAAACAAGTAGTTACCATCTTAATCAATAGGAATTTTCATTGAAAGCATTTAGTAAAACATTTGCTACACATTTTATTAAGGCTACCAATGTAATTCTGCAGTCAACTCAAAGTAGTGGCCATTCGAGGTTTTTTGGCAGCCATCTTGGCTAAATTATAATGAGAAGAAGCAATTTAACAACATACCTTAATAAGTTTCCTCTTAAGGTGATGTGAATTCCTTCCTTAAAGGTGCTTGTTCCGATTTATTTCTATTGTGTTCTCTACTTAATATGAGAGCCTGGCCCTTGCACGTACGTCCTATCAAGTACCGTGGGGAACAAACTAGCGGTTTTTATGGTAGAAGCAATAATGCATATTGCAAAGCCCTATTCAATACTGTGCTAATATTTATAGTTAACCATTAAAACGGTGTTTTTTTTTGTTTATATCTTGGGAATGAAATGGCTTTGAGGGCTCAAATTTCAGGAAGACAATGAGAAAAATACGACCTTTCATCTGATATCAAAACCAATACTACTTCTGGGTAAATCAGGGGGTCCCAAAGACGATCGGAACACGCACCTTTAAGGGAGTTATGTCAAGGTCAAGAAAACATTCTTGATAATCAAAGGATAAGCTTAAGTGACAAATTAGCCGCCATTTTGGATTTTCACTGCCATTTTGGATTAAAATCTTATTTGGTTGTATTCCTAAGGTGATGTGCATTCTTTAATGCACATTGTTCAATAACAACTAAGGCAATCGTAACAAGATCAAGAAAACCATTTTTCAGTGACAAATTGGCCGCCATTTTGGATTTTCTGCCATTTTGGATCAAATTTGCTAATGTATACAATGGAATTACCAGTGACGAGTCAATCAGGTATTTTTGTTCTAAAATGGCGCGAAACACAATCAAATTGAGTAATCATATAAACATATAGAAAGCACGTAAAAACATGACAGTTTGACAGTGGCGGCCATTTTGAATTTGGCATCCATCTTGGAAGGAAATTAATTTGGCCCCTAGACCAGATTTATTTAGCATATCAAGAGCTACATCTGTGCCAAATTTGGTACTTTTCACCCAAAATGCACAATAGGTTTGATATCTTGCACCATTATGCATGACTACCAGCCCATTTGAATAAATTCGACATAGATAAAGTAGAGGATTCGAAACCCGCCAAAGTAATCAAAAATCGTACAAATGAAGTTCAAACAAAAGATAAACATACATAATTGTATTTCGAAAGTTATTTCCTTATTTAATTAATACACAAATTGGTAAAATTCACATATTTGCGTAATTTTCAGGCGAAAAGACTAAATCAAGACACTGGCACAAATTAGCATGCGTTAAGGGGGGTCATTATTTACGCCAGGTGGGATTTGGAGGATTTGAGGGGGGAACCCGAAAAAATTTTGTGAGAGGGGGGAACGTGAAAAAAAACATTTTTCATTCAACGAGGTGAGAGAGGGGAACATGAACTTTTAAATGGGGAAATCCGCATGATCAAGGGGGGAGTGTGAAATTTTTGAACGGAAGCGAGGGGGGCGCGAAAAATGTTGCCGAAAAAAAGTTGAAAAACCTCCATTCCCCCGGCATAAATAATGACCGCTCCCTAAATTCATTGGAGACACACATACACACACACAAAACATTTCAGAACCATTCATAAAAGATAATCATACTTGATGTTGTTAAAATAGGCCTGTAACACTAGACTAAATTGAAGTCAATGAATATCATAAAAACGAAGAATTTGCTTTTTTATACGCCGTTCTTTATATATATCATCATCATCATCTCGAAAACTCCAAAATTGAAACTCGCGACTCGAAACTCGAAAATTGTGACTCGAAACTCGGAAAATCTTGAATCGAAAATCGTGACTCGAAGTTTGAAATTCGTGACTCGAAACTCGAAATTCGTGACTCGAAACTCGAAATTCGTGACTCGAAACTCGAAATTCGTGACTCGAAACTCGAAATTCGTGACTCGAAACTCTCGAAATTCGAGAACCAATCAGAAAAGGTAAATAGCAACGGCGTTGCTTAGCCAACCAATCAGGAAGGTGACACGCAACCCGTTGTAACTTTGCTAAGCCAACCAATCAAAACGAGTAAAAGCAACACATTGCTTAGCCAATCCAACCAGGATAAAGAAAGAAGCAACGTGTTGCTAAGTTAACCAATCAGAAAGGAGAACGAAAACTGACAACGTGTAAATGATCATTGCTTTTCACCTTTTCTGATGTCTGGTTACTGATTGGTGGCTAAGCAACATGTTGCTTCTTTAGAAAGAAACGCGTCGTTGCTTTCGAAAGCAACGTATTGTGAGCAATACTTTATGACTTTTTCAGCTGCCATGATAACGTGTATCATCTGATGCCGTAGTCTTATTGTTACGTGCCTGCCTAATTGGCGCCGCAAATTCGATTCAACATGATCAACAAGTCCCTAAAAGGGATCTAAGGGGCACTCTACATAACACCAAATCGCAAAAAGCGGATTCAAGTGAAACTTGGGTATAACTCTCCCAAGGACTTCTAGCGAACCATCATCAACCTCGAATAAAACAGATGTGCTTAGAATCACGCAATACACCGTTAATTTTGGTGAGAATAGGCCTAAATTGTAAATTGTACAAGCGGATATGGGATTTGTGGTAATTTATTTTAGGATGGTAGAGCTTATAAGATTAACAACTTAACACATCAAACATTATGTTTGTTGTTTATCATTTCAACATTTTAAGGTGTTAATACAGGGTGGATATTAATGTTTCAAAGTGTCAATAGTATGAAATTACTAATGTTGCTTGAACGTGATTTTGTCGGGATTTGTGCAAAGCAAAATCTAACATCGAAAGTGCTAAAAGTGTTTACCAGCATATATGTGTTATTTTTCTGTTAATTTTATGAAGTCGGTACACCAAAACTGAAACTGATCTATCCTTTTAAAAATGTTAATGCGAAAACTCGCTGGTTGCTCCTAACATTTAAGTGCCCAAGCTAAAAAAAACTTCCGTTTGCCCAAGGGGGGGGGGGGGGGGGGGGGGGTAAGTACCACTTTTCCCATGGGAGTTTGATATCATAACACTAACACAGTAAATTGTAGTCACGTACGGAACCACATACCCACACTAAAAATGAAAATCCGGACCTTGAACCTATGACCTATGGCCAATGAAATGGTCACTCTCCGGAAAATGAGTGGTTCGCACATTTCCCTCCGCAGCACTCCAAATCGGTTTGAACCAAACTATTCATTTATATCTACTCTAGAATAACCAATTAAATAATCCTTGCCCCCCCCCAAAATATAGCCAAATTTATACCATCTTGTATTTTTCTCAGAAACTTCAACATCACCTTGGTTTCCCATAGACTGACACAGTTAAGAGCACGTCATTGACAAAATTAAAAAATTCGATGCTATCAGCATATAAAAGGTTATTTGATTTAAGTTTATTAATTTTAATTATATATCTAAGCAAATAAATCCAAGATTTCATTACTTTATTTTTAATTAGTAAATATCTTGATTTTTCCCTTCCGTTAGTGCCAAGGGGGGGGGGGGGGGTTCCTAGGGACCCAATCCAATTATTCTAAGGAAAGCCGTGGGCCGGATTGAAAGTTTTGTTAGTATCAGGAGAAGGAAGCGTCTCATAAATCAGACATTAGCAAAAAACTCCTGAAACATTTTGCGAACCAAGAAAGCGGTCTCAAAATAATGTTGGGGACTATGGACCCCCCCCACCCTTGGGCACTTAACGTGTTAATAGTGGGATTATTAAGATATACTAGGCGGTCCCGGGTTTCGCGATCACCTGGGTTTCGCGATCCCCGGGCCATGAATGACCCTCAGTTTCGCGGGTGCTTGTTACTGGAATAATGACCCTGATGACTTGTCGTCAATCGACCCCGCCCACCACGTTTCGTCTGGAGCACCAACGTTTACCCAATCTGACCTCCTTTGACCTTGAATGACCTTGATTACCTTGTGACTTAAGGTTATTGGCATCAACATTTGACCCCACCCTCCAAGTTTCATGTCCATACACCAACGTTTACCCCATTTGACCTCATTTGACCTGAATGACCCCTAATGACCTTGTCATGACTTCAATTTTGGCATCAAAAATCGACCCCACCCTCAAGTTTCATGTCCATACACCAACGTTTACCCCATTTGACCTCATTTGACCCTGAATGACCCCTGATGACTTTGATCCCTTACCAATAACAAAACCCGGTCTTCGTACTGTCAGGGGGCACCCACCACCAAGTTTCAGGAACGTGCGACCCTCGTCTCCAGAAACCAACGTTCTTAAAACCTCACCTCAGTTGACCTTGAATGACCCCTAATGACCTTGTCGTGACCTTAAAATTTTCGGCATCAGAAATCGACCCCACCCTCCAAGTTTCATGTCCATACACCAACGTTTACCCCATTTGACCTCATTTGACCCTGATGACCCTGAATGACCGGTGTATCCACTAACCAATGGCCTACAACCCCGGTCTTCGGACGGTCAAGGGGCACCCACCCACCAAGTTTTCAGGAACGTGCGACCTCGGTCTCCGAGCAAATAGGCGCGGTCCATTTGACCTCTTTTGACCATCGAATTACCCCCATGGGACCTTTGCTGATTCCACTAACCAATACAAACTCGGTCTTCGTTCGGTCAAGGGGCACCCACCCACCAAGTTTTCAGGAACGTGCGACCTCGGTCTCCAAGAAAATAGACGCGGTCAGACACACAGACAGACAGATAGACAGACAGATAGACCAACCGGTATTAATATATAGATACAATGCGCTGTCGATATCTAAAGTGTAATTGTACCAACCCATTTGACGCATTGCTTTCACGTTTAATCCCTCTGCACGAGTTGACCCTACAACATAGCCTGTATTTTTAAATGGACGAGATAAATGATAAACACTGAACGAGTTATTTAGCGACTGTGCAAAATTGCTTCAACCTTCAGTATACGAATACATATGGACTTGTAGTTAATTGCATCTACAGTGTTAGTAAGTTATTACGATTTTTCACACATAGGCCTCCAGATGCGGGCATAGAATGTGAATTCGATATAGCCATATATGCACGCAAAAGATGGTGGTCCCAAATTCGGAATATATCGTGCTTCGATCGAGATACTTGGAAAATTGTTGAAAAAAATAAAAAATATCGTTTGATTCCATTTGTGTTTGTTTGTTTGCTTTTGTTGTTTTTGGGTTTGTTGTTGTTGTTTTGTTCTTTGTTTATGTTTTTGGTTTAGTCTTTTGTTTATTTTTTTATTAAAATTGGATTATCTCCGATATTTCAAGTTCTCGAACGGGACACCGATATTCCAAGTTCTCGATTGGGAAACTTGGAGAAAAAAATTAATTAGAAACACTTTTTTTATTTAATAGGCCACGAATGCCCAGAGTATAAGAAGCTGGTAGATATCGTATTTTTAAAGATAAGTAGGCCTATAGGGGCTGAGGTTATTGGTTTGAAGTGCTCCTTTAAGCAAAACGGAAATATGGTTAAGTTATTTATCACCCACCCTGAGTTCCGCTGATCTATATATTGATAACCTTACGAGAGTCGACTAAAATGAAGCAAGTAGGCTATGTGATTCATACAGTAGGGACCTGGTGCTGAATGAAGAAGTCAGTGTAATAATATTACAATCTGCCAGGGCATATGTGCGGAAATCAATATGATCAATGCTCAGAGTGAAAGACGTAAGGGGCAGGGGAGGGGTGCGGCTGTACTTTATGTGCAAAACAAAATTACAAACTTGTGTCTGTAATAGGGCAAAGCTAAAAATATAACTTACTCAGCCAGTGTGATGCCGATATTTTGGACAACTTTGTTGTACTAAACTTGATCGAGGCTTGGAGGAAAATCGATATTTACGCGGGGGTGGTAATTGAGGATTTTTTTTTTTTTCTGTCTCGGGGGCCAGCCAGTAGTCATCTCTGTATCCCATCAGGCCCCTAAATATTTCCTGAACTACCTCGACTCCATAGGTCAAATAACCTCAGAGGTCAAACCCACGGACATTCGGTGATAGAGGACAAAAGTAGGGTTTTGGGGCATGGTGGGTGAGAGACAACCAAATTGCCCCCGAAATAGGGGTTATTTGGGCGACAAGTTCGTTAAATTTGCCACAATATGTTGGTGGGATTTTTCTAAAGTTTTCTAAAAAGCATATAGGCCTAGGTCTTTGAGTGAAAATTAAAAAAATAGGGGTATTGAGTAACAGTGGAAATTTGTATATGGTGTCTTTGAGTGACAACAATGCTGGTAACAGCCTTCCATATACGCGTCACCTTCAAAATATGAATGCGCCCACCCCGTATCCCCCGTTCTCTCCTCTCCCACCCATTCCCGATCGGTGGCCTTGGTAGGCGAATGTTCCTCAGGCGATTGGAAGGAAACCTTTTAGGATTAGCAACATTTTTAGACCGCTTTCCAATAGTCTTCCCATCTTTATTTTAAGCCTTAAAATATAATCCCTAAGCACTTAAATTAATAGTGTTCATAACAAACAATGCAGAGTGTCAGTTTTCCCAGGTATAGGTGAAAACTCAGTGAACTTGACCTATATGACGTAAAAGTAATAGGGCAACATATGTTGCTGCATATTTTTTTTCAATGCAAACAGGTGCAAACACGCCAGAAATCAGCTGATGAGTTACGACAATTCTAGTGAATAGGACATGCTACTTCTTGGCTTTTCCCAATTAATTAACATGTTTAACCTGTTTTAGCGTCATTTTGTACAATGCAATACCGCCTACATCTTTCTACAAATTTCCACATAGAAGTGTTAAAAGGCATGCTACACTATATTCTACACATTTTGCATACAAGAGGCTCCAGTTGTGTATTAATACACTCGAAGCTACTATAGTATAATCTTTTCTACAAATTTGTGGTGCCATTAGCGTTTTATCCTTATTACTGACCAGAGCTAGGAATGTTTACGACAAGTATGTGCAGGGTGCGCCATTTTGCATTCCATACTTCTATAGTATGCGAACACAGTAGTTCTCAAATAGATCCAGCCAGAGATGAATGCCTGGCTGCTTCATTGAATTCTGCAAGGTACCTTCTCTGTGCATTGTGCTCCAACAGTGGACAGACCAAGAAAATGTCCAATTGTCTGCAGGTGGTGCTGTCCACTTGTGGGTCCTGTTTGCTTTCAGGTAGCCCCATTCTGCCCGGAAACGTAGAGAGGCCGATTCTGGTTCTCCATCTGTTGAGACATCGCATTCAGCCCATGAGGAAGTTGATCCAGGGGTATGCTCACCAGGTTCAATATAAATAGATGTTATTGTGATAGCAAGTCTTTCTTTCCACGAGGCGAATCTCTCTTAAAGCTCCTTAGAGACTGTTCAAGGGTTGTGGACTTTGCTTAAAAACTCCTCTCTCTTGATTTAAGGCGGACATAGGATGACTTCTCATTAGATACTAACCCTTGCATGCTCGCTCTACGACGGATTGGCTGGTGGAGCAATTCCTGGATAGGATGATAAGTTCTCAGGATGTGTGATAAATGTGGTGGGAGGCATTTACCGCTGGATCAAAGCTTCTTGGCATGGGTTGATATTTCACAACAGGGCAGGCATCTGAATACAGGTGAAGGCATATAAATGCAGGTGAAGGCATTAATCAGGGAAGGCATATCAATACAGGGAAGCATATGATACAGGGAAGGCAATAAACTACAGGGAAGGCATATAAATACAGGGACAGGCATATGAATACGGGAAGGATTATAAATACAGGGAAGGAAATATCAACAGGGCATGCATATGAATAAGGGAAGGCATATGAAACAGGGAAGGCATATGAATACAGGAAGGCATATGAATACAGGAAGGCTATGATACAAGGGAAGGCCATATGAATACAGGCGCAGGCATAGAATACCGGGAAGGCATTGATCCGGGAAGGCATATGAATATTGGCAGGAGCAGGCGTATAAACAGGGCAGGCCATAGGAATACAAGGGAAGCATATAAATACAGGGCAGGCATATGAATAACGGGAATGCATATGAAATTTACGGGAGGCATTTCAATACAGGGCATGCATATGAATACAGGGACGGCATATGAATACAGGGAAGGCATATGAATACAGGGAAGGCATATAAATACAGGGAAGGCATATAAATACAGGGCAGGCATAGGATGAATACAGGGAAGGCCATATAAACCGGGAAGGCATATGATACAGGGAAGGCGTATAAATACAGGGCAGGCATTATGATAAGGGAGCATATGAATACAGGGCAGGCATATAAATACAGGGAAGGCATATAAACACAGGGCAGGCATATAAATACAGGGAAGGCATATAAACACAGGGCAGGCATATAAATACAGGGAAGGCATATAAATACAGGGAAGGCATATAAACACAGGGCAGGCATATAAATACAGTGCAGGCATTATGCACATGAATAGCACAGGACAAGTGCCGTGAAACTTATTGGGTATGTGTGGGCGAAGCACCTCAGTGGTGCCAGTAAGTTTGTTCAAGATGTATTGCGTCTCAAGAGACCGAGAGAGTGCGTCCAAGGTAACTCCTAGTAGACAGGATTATCCCAGTGCTTGGGGTGATCTAGAAACAGCGGTACTTTAAGCTGACGTTTTTTGGCTTTACGGTTGCTAGATGGCAAGACAAACCGGTTTCTTGGATGATTTGCACGTAGGTGGACTTTCCTCATAATAACGAGTTGTTCATCAAAGTTTGGAGAGTCTCTTTCCCTCTTCGACAACTTGTGCGCTAATACCAAGATCGTCTGCATATATAAAATGACAGGTTCCTGCACTCAGGTTGTCGTTGGTATAGATGTTGAAAGGAAGAGGTGCGAGCACACTCCCTTGGGGTAGTCCATTCATGAGCCTGCACCATCTACTCTAAGTTCTTCGCTCCTAGCTGGACCCAATGAACATCCTGTTTGCAAGCGATCCTTTTGAGAGCTCAGTCAAGCGGAGTCCTGGTGTTCCAAAGTCTTATGGAGAAAGCATCTGTGATGAACGTTGTGATATTGTTGCGTGCTGATAGGTCGACGAACACGACTCAGTCCGGTTTCACCAACCCTTCTCGAAACCACCCTCGATGTTTTTAAGTTTGGTTTGGGGGTTACTTGCACGACCTGTTGTTGATTTGCCTGGCCGGAAACCTACTTGTATAATGTGTTCGTCTATCACAGGTGTGATGCGGTTGAGCAGAAGACGTTCAAAGAGCTTGAAGGTAAAGCTGAGTGATATTGGTCTATATCTCTTGTGCTTTTCTCCAGATCTTTGGCAACCTGTGGGAAATAAGGCAGCAAATGTAGAGCTAAAGAAGCCCCTCCTTTGATACTGAGCCGAAGTTTTTCAGCTGTTCAGATGAGATGTTGCCAAGGCCTACTGCTTTTCCTGGTTGAAGTTTAGCAATACCGGTTTCCAGCCTGTTCGTTCATGTTGAAGGGACGAGTGAAACGGTGTCACCGCTATACCTCTTACGGTCTAGTTTGATCTTCTCTGGTTTCTTCCTGCACTTACCATTCAAAAGTAGTGGTGGGCAACTTGGTTGGGTGTAACATTTAGCTGCTGTGAGATTCTGTTGGATCCCCTCGAAGCTTTCTGATGGGGGTCCATGCTTTCTTGCTTTTATGGGTCATATCGGTGGATTCAATTAAATTATGCCAGGTTCTGATCTTTTCCTGGGAGATCCTCTCCGACACTTCCTCACCTTTAGCAGTTGTTTCAGCTAGAAAGGATCAGCTTTAAACATGGTAGTATACTATTGATATTCTTTAGCACATTCCTTGGAAAGGCCTGGTATATATTCCGTCCTACGGCCTCTGTGCAAGAATCTCCGGGCAGTCGTGCTCACTAGTTTTGCAAATTTGTCAGAAGTATTACCAAGCATGCTGAATAAGAATATTGGTAGTATTTAATTTGAAACAAAAGTTACAGGAAAAAAAAAACAAAAACAGACAAATTTCCCCATGCAAATTATAGGGGCTTTTGCCTCTTATACCAACATGGGGCGCCACAAACATAAACAAAATGTCACATCATCTATATTCCACACACTTAACTAGTGATGAAATGACACTATCAGAAAGCTTTTCATATTGGCGAAAAGTCACATAAAAACTATAATTCATTGGTCTGCTACATAATAATGTTAGTAGTCCTGTACCTTAACTTACGTAAATTCTATTAATCCGGTATCTTCAATTCAACATGTGGATTTACAAAACCATACATATTAATCGAATCAATTTAATCTTTAATTACCCGGAGTTACCAATTTCCACTAGCGTTGCATTATGAACGGAGGTCGGTTATTTATTATTTTCTCACTCACATATACAGATTATCATAGTTATAAACAAACATCAGATGATAATAAAACAAAAAGTGAATGAGTTACAGTGAAGGCATATTCGCCTGTCAATTTGTAACCCCACTTTGCCAAATTGATTGAAGCTGGACATGGCGGCAAGTTGAGAGTCGGATGGATAATTGCGGAAAAAGGACAATCATCAACCTGTCACATCCAGTAATCAAGTTGACAGAACCAAATAATACATGCTTTCATTACATATTCTTATTGCAATGAAAAGTAGAATTGCTATTTAAGAAAAATGAATGAATACTGATGACAATCATGCATGATAAAGACTTAGCATGTTTTACGGAATTGCTTGATTGACATGACGGACGCATAAGGGTTTGATCAGCAAAGGGCTTGTACTACATTTAAAACCACCATTACTTAATATGATACGTAATGCTCTTATTTATTTTTTTATAGTTGATTGATACAAGTTGAGCATACAGTGCCCCAATCTAATACTGTAATTTAGATATGGCATAATTGAAGAACAAATTACTCCGGTTTGGTGCACGTAGGCACTACTGTTGAAAATTTTACAGCTACGTTTGTCCTGTTTGTATTGCTTTATCTTAAAAATGATCAATATGTGTCAAAATAACGTGTGGCGGTTTAAGACGGTCGGATCGGATCCAAAGCTTAAGTTATTGTTCTCTCTTAAAATAAATGTTCTTCAAATAACTATATTACTGATGCAAAAAATATATGCCACGGTTTCTCACTCGATGCCATGATACATAAATCTCGATATTTATGAATCCATATGTTGAAAGAATGCCGCTATTATATAGGTGACGTATCATTTTTCAAAACTTAATTTAAGCATTGAAGCACAGAATGTGATCGGACGATAAATAATAAATGTATACATTTCATAATTAAATGCAAAGTGTAAGAAGCTCATTTCGCGATGTATTATTCCTTTACCATCACTGTTACTATACTCCTGTTGAAAAAAAATCCCCCAAATACTTTATTTTGTCTTCTGAATGCGTAAGCATATCTTTGCATTTCTTTACTTCATAAACACCGTACACCTGCCGTCCTTGGAATTCCTTACTCGATGCAAAAAGAAAAAGAAACAAAAACAAGTGTTTTATCGAGTAAAAAGGTTGGGTAAGGAAATAAATGGTGCATTAAAGCAATATTAGCACATTTTTGAAGAGCGCCCCCAATTTTTCAAAAAAAATTGAGATTTTTACACGGTTGCATTGGTAACTGGCTAGTAAACTATACCTGTGAATGGTTAAGCTCTACAATGTCTATGTGTCGCAAACGAAGGAATTTTGCAACTAGAATAATTAATATTGGGGTCCCGATAATAATTCAACGGCTGCTGGAAATGGCCTTCCAATATGAAATAGCCGGGAAATAGCGCCATATACGACTAATATTAGTTGTTTGATTGGTTCAGGCAAGTCAAGTTAGAGGTCAAGTTTTCTCGACCGCTCGGTGGCACTATTTCTAATGGACGGACATAAACTTAGCATTTCCAGCTCTGCCGTTAAGTACAATCTAGGATCCCAATTCTAATTACAAAAAATCGCTCATTTTATGATAAATACGCATTTTTGCGCATACTCGTTCGCAGGTGTAGTTTTCTAGACAATTACCAACCTAGCTGTGCAAAAATATCAAATTTTGAAAATTGGGGGCGCTCTTCAAAAAATGTGCTAATATTGCTTTAATGGTCCGCTAATGGAGTTTAGCAAATAATTTAGCATACCGGTAGGTGCCTTGGGTATAACGTAATTGCCCAAAATGGATATCTTCCAGGTATGGAGAGAACATATTGATGGGGATTATGTGAGCTTCGTGGCCTCATTATGGGAATCATTCATATCATAAGGTACAAGGGATGGACTCGATCTATATATTCTATTCAACAAAGGTCAATTTCGCTTTGTATAAAACACCGTTAACATCATTACACTGTGTAAATCAAATGTCGACTATTAAATTGTACAATAAGTGATGCATTGTGTTATTAATAGCAATTGACAATGCTTGCCAATAATGAACAAACAGTGCTGCCCAGTGCTACCGTAACAAATAGAACAAACCCAAATAATATACTTAATAGCGTTATAACATGTGCTGGTAGCATAGAATATAGTGTTGGATATATGTAATTTCGTGTTTTTTTCTGTTAAAAAAAAAAAAGCAAAATTCCTCTTGATTCATTGTGTTTTGGGTTGTAACATGTGGAAAAAATATCTGGAATTTTTCAAAACGTTTTTAGGGTGTCAAATTCCAAGATGGCCGCCACCAAATACATAAAATCCATTATAATTAGTATTCTGAAGCAGCAGTACGAGGTCCAAAGATGACAATACCCATATTTCGATACCAAAGAGTTTAAAACAGCTAGATCAATACAATATGGCATACATTAAACAAATCCAAGATTGGCGTCCAAAAATGGCCGCCAAAAAGATAGTTTATGAATATAAAACGAGAATACACCAATCAAGATGATTAGGATTCAATTAGATGGACTGTTTTTTTTTGATTGTATGTATTTCGTATGTGGTGCTAAGAACCACATCTAACATTCTTTTTGGTAACATACTTCAAAACAAGTGGCGGCCATATGGCCGGCCGAAAAGCGCTATAACAGAACTGGTCAATTTTGAAGACAAACTACCTAAGTTATTAAACATTTAGGGCAGAAACATTCCATTTCATACTTGACAGAAGAAATAAATTCCAAACATTTCCGTGTTGCTAACCACGCTTTGAATCCAAGATGCGGCAACCGTAAGCATGATAAGTACAAATGTGTATTTTTTTTCACATAATCCATGTCATAACAATATTTTGATAACAATTAAACAAAAAAACTCTAGATGTTATACTTTGGACCAAAGGACTCATTACATTTATGGTAGGAAAACATTATTACTTCAAATCCACAAATTGGTGGCTCAGAGAATAGTGCGTAAGCACTTCAATTGCTTAATCTGATAAATTTCATATACCTATTTACTTTCTATGTTTACCCAATTAGGAATTTGAATAAAAAAATCATAAATTTGTAAGTTTTATAAATATTTTATAAATAAAATTATAATTTTGGACCACTGGAAAACTACCATTTGCTTTGTTTACATGTTTCAATCCAAGATAGTGTCAAAATGACAATGCGTTATTTGAGCACTCTTAATCTATCAGTAGCCCAAACTGGGCGGATTCTTCATAAACATACGTTATTAATTATATTATAGTGCATCAGGAAATATGAAGGAAAATCCAAATGAAGCAACTACAACATGAGCTCTTGTCTATTACTTTCGTTTTAGACCCTTCAACCCAAAGATGGCGGCTAATAATGAACCTTGTAAGAATATCAAGAAGCCAAAACTTGCTATTTTTATATTATACCTATACAATGTTATACACATGAGAAAAAATTTGAATGAAAATACACAATGAAAACCGTTACGAAGACTCTAAAATAGTGTTTATTTGTCATACAGCCACGTGATCCATGTTATTATTATATTGTAATCAAAACCAAATAAACATCTGTATACTTTGGACTCAAGGAAACTAATATTATGTTTGCTGTGGTAAAACATAATTCACATTGACGATGGCGGTTAATATGGCCATTGTAATCATTATCAATGGCCTAAACTGGTGATTTATCATATATACATATGTTATGCAGATAGGAAATCTATAAAAACTATAAATGAAGCAACTCTAATCCCTTAAATCCCAATGTCATTTTTTTTCACATTTTCAAAAAATCACGGAGCGAAACCTTTGCGTGTGTTTAGGGTGAAAATTGCCTCTAGATACTAACAAGGACAAAACTGGACACTCCTTCTTTGCTGGTTTGATCGTCAGCCCCCCCCCCCCCCTCCCCCCCCCCCCCCCCTGGTTGGTAGTCATTTTCCCTCTGGGACATAAGGGGTATAATATATTTTTTATATATAAGGTTTTAACATGCCTTCAAATCCAAAATGGTGGTGACACAAAATGATGACCTGCGTACAAGCATAATCAAAAATACCAATACAATGTTTTACGCATCAGAAATTTTAATGGAAAAATATAAATGAAGCAATAGACTAACTTTTAAAACATTAGCAACATAACTACCATTTTAAATTTTGAACATTCTTCAAACCCAAATGTGGCCATATTTCATATATACTAATATATGTGTACCAATTAGTATAGAATGCAACTAGATACATAAGTTGGACAATTGAAACCTCTAATCAAATAGTTTTAAACTAAACATGCTTAAATCCAATGATGGTCACTAATATGGCCAGTTATATCAATAGCACACTGGATTGTTTCTTAACTTAATATTAAATGAAGCAACTATAAACTTTGGGACACAAAAACTCATTCTATCATTTACGTTTTGGGAAAACATTTAAAACCCAAAACTGACGATATTTCACATAATACATATATCTCCCATGTTTTATATGTTATTTGCATAGGGAAAATATGCATAAATATAATATTATGTTAAATAAAGAAGCAACTAGATAAAACACTTTTGGACACAAACTCATGTATTCATTTATTTGTTGTAAAATGATTGAAAAACAAAATGGACTAATAGTATGGTCAGTTTAGATTTGAAAGCATTTTACATTTAATAAAATTGGAAAAAGTATATATCTTGATATCTTGCGTATATACAAATTACATGGATTGGAGTTTTATTCACATTTTATCAAAACTTTCCAATGTTGTATTATTTTCAAAAAAATAAGTTTTATATTAGCAGCTGGTATCTTGCTTTTATTCATATTAATAACAATTTAAAGTGGTAGAATGAGTTTCTTGTATTACGTATTATTAGTGCTTCATTTGTAGTATATTCAAAATTTGCGAAAGAGTTTATAAAACATATAATGTATAATAGTGAAAATCGCCATTTTTTGCTCATATTGATTTTGCTTAGTGCTATTATAGCAGCAAAATTAGCCGCATCTTAATTTTGAAGTATGTTTTTTTAAACTAAATGGTAAATATGAGTTTCTTTGGGTCCAAAGGATGCATCGAAGTTATTTTGTTAATAAAATATTGATGATGACTGGATCTATGTTTGGAAAATCATTTAGGATGTGACTATATCAGTATACTACGGTGGCCGCATTTACAAAAAACAAAATAAACTAATGTATGGTCATTTTAGATTTGACGCATTTTAACATTAACAAAAATTGGGGAACAGTATATATCTTGCGCATATACAAATATATCCAGAGTTTTATTCACGTTTTATCAAAATTCCACTGTTCAGGATATTATCAAAAAAAGTAACGTTTTATTTAGCTGGTTTCTTGCTTTTTATTCATAATAGTAACATTTAAAAATGGTAGAATGACGTTTCGGTTATCAAAGAGTGTATCTATAGGTGCTTCATTGTGTATTTATATTCATTTTCGAATGCGTATATAATGTAGGTAGTGAAAAAATCGCCATTTTGTCCTATTGATGTTTTGCTCGTGCTTATAGCAGCCAATTAGCTGCCATCTAATTTTGAAAGTATGTTTTTTTAACATAAATGGTAAATATTGAGTTCCTTTGGGTCAAAAGGATTGAATAGAAGTGGTTGTATTTTGTTCATAAGAATATGATGATGACATGGATCTATTGAAAATCATTTTGATTTTACTGATTATCAGTATACTTACGGTGCCGCATCTTGGATTCAACGCATGGTAGCAAAATCAAAAAGTGGAAATTGTTCTTCTGTCTTCAAGTATTAAATTACAGATGTTACTGCCCTTAAGTTTAATAATTCAGGTAGTTTGTCTTAAATTACATTTTTAAGCTGGTTAATGAGCTTTCGCGGCCATATGGCCGCCAGATTGGATTTTGAATGTTAAAAAAAAGTCAGATGGGGGTTCCTAGAATACCACAAGATATACATACACTAATGAATCTGAATCCTATTCTCATCTTATTAGTTGTTATGTAGCGTTTATATTCATAACATTAGCTTTTTGGCGGCCATTTGGATGGCCATATTGTGTACAGGTACACGTTAAGTTTTATTTGTTTAAGGAACCTGCCCATATTGAATTACTGTTTTTGGTATTGAAAATATGGGTATTGTTGTCAATTTGGCCCTCATATTGCGTTCAGAATACCAATTATAATGGAAATTGTGTATTTTGGCGGCCATGTTGGATTTGACACCCTAAAAACGTTTTTAAAAAATTCCAAGATATTTTTTTCCAATAAGTTACACCCAAAAGACAAAGAATCAAGTGAAATTTTGCTTTTAACAGAAAAAAAACACGACGGCTGTATTTGTGACATACCAGCCTACACTATTATCCTATTATATAATAATAAAATTATACGGATGAAAAGTTGGTTATCTTTATTTTGAAATAAATAAAAAAATATAAGGAATGTGGTAACCAATGAGCATTGGTGGATATTTCTTGAAAAGGGCGTTTCCCGAAAAGGTAACATTTTTGAAGGGTATAAGTTTTATTATATAGTGATACGTTTAAGGATGTGTGAAACCGCTTGAAATAATATAAACAGCCCATGGACCATTTTGCCAATTTGGAAGAAAACTTGATAAACTATCTATCTATCCACTGTTGCACTTTAGCGTGCGCGAATGGAAGCATGAGTGTATCTTTTCTGCTTTACCCAGATAACAAGTGTAAACCCCAAATTAGGCGCCTTATCCTATAGGTTCCTAGGGAAAGGCAGGGTAACGACCCTTATCTGGAGTTATATCATTATCAAATGATAAATACAAAATCAAGAGATAAAATTCTGATGTACAAAACTACTGCGATATGCATCATTTATACACAATTTAAGAATACTTAATATTACTTAAGAAGAAATTTCAAGAGAGAGAAGTAGAGTTGCCTCCCATGCTAAGAACATATGGGGATACACCTGAATCGTCAGCTGTGAGGATCTGTATGTACCCCTACAGCACCCAATTCACATAGCAGGAACCTGTTATAACCGGTAGATGCTATTGCTATTCAGCAGGTACCTTTTATAACTGACTCAATGTATACACTGCATACAGTGCTATCATTACAATAGTAGTATCGCTTTATTCCGTAAAGCATATGTAGGATTAAAATCAGTCTCCTCCCACATCTTTCCTCCCTAGTGTAGTGGATAAGAGCATCGATTTATAATGCAGGTATCACAGGTTCGAATCCAACCGTGGCCTTTTTAAAACTAAAATATTATTTTAGAGTAAAGAGAAACATTACTAAGTCCAGGGTTGGAAATACGCGTGTACAATACGTTAAGGAACAGTAACCCGTTCCACTGGTACCTGCTGTATAGCACTGTATGCAGTGTATACATTGTTATGACGTCTCGTGGACGCCTAAGGTCAGAAATACCTTTCAAACACAAATAAATGAGCCTTGTGCACAAGTGATCTGAATTTTATATAATATAACAGATTTTAATGATTTGAAATTGGTTAAAGAATTTGGTATGTCCAAAACATTACATAAATCAAAATTACACAATTTATATAACTGATACTTAATGTTCAAAAGAGGCGTTGCAGTTCAACGATGATATGTCCTCTCAGCGAAGACTCCAAAAAATTACAGCATGCAAAGTCACGCTTATAAATCCTCAGGTAATATTCCATTGGAATCTCCTCAGTCCTGAAGAAAACTTTTGTCCAGCAGTTCAAGACGACAAGGTTAAATAATTCCCTCGAAGACACTCTTCCACAGTATATCAGTCCAAGATAATCACCACGATTTCTATCTGTCCACAATTTGGAATCCTTATTTTGTTCCCAGCACTTCGGCTTCAAAGACGACAGTAGTAGAATAATTACAGCCACTTCGGCTCACATGGTAATTACATCCCGGCACTAGGTACTTGACACAGGTCTGTCATCAATGCAGAGAAAACTAGCTATCTTCTAGCTACTTGTTCTAGTGGGATGCGGCGAATACTGGCCAAATTCTCCTTATATATACACAAATTTCATAAACTTTCCAAATATTAAAATAGACATTACAACAGCATCCTGCATAAACAAACTGAATCACATCACTTTCCAATATATAACGGTTGTGGGGAAATTCCCGATATTACAATATTTTGATTCAAAAACATTAAACAAGTTGATTCAGTTCCTAATTTAATTTGGGGATTTCCCCATTTCCCTTATTGGGCAATCTATCTAACAGTGCATTTTGCATAAACAACCCTAGGGAATCCCCTTTTCTCTCTTTTATAGTAAACAATAGTGCTTTCCCGTGAGAACTTTCTCAATAAAATTGAGAAAATAATTTTTAAAAGTTTCATAGAAAATGGAGGCCATATAACATTCAAAATTAAACATTAAAAAGAAAAAATTTGAATGAATGAAAATTTACCACAAATCTGGCTTATACCTTTAACCATTTTGTGGTTAATTTTTATATACAGTTTACACAGTGCAAAATTACACGTTTTATTATAATGTTCTTGGCATTTGTGCCTTCAGTTATATAAAATTGTAAACTAAATTTTCTGAAACAAAATTTAAGGCAGCTCTGGACAAGGGATCTGCCAAGGTACATTCCCGTTTCCTTTGTATGTCTTATGTCCAGATTTATTTTGTAGAGTAAACTCACCTGACGTCTTTGTTTAATTTCTGTTTTTGCACTTGTGGATGAATGAAAGTCAAACGGATTGTGATCAGTGTACACAGAATTGGGTGCATTGTGTACTCTACACTCAAATTTTGCAATCAATAGCAATGCAGCCCATTATTTTCAATGTTAGAGTTTTTTGATTTGTCAAACTTCTACAGAAATGGTACAGGATGATTACATCATTTTCATTCTCGTGGCTGAGAACACACAGCCTCATCAACTGGCATAAACTGCAACTTGTATGGTTTCTGAAAGTCTGGCGCTGGCGCAATCAAAACTGGGCATTCATCTCAAAATAGATTGTTTTCTTAAAACGCTTTTTGGCACATTCTCTGACCACAAAATTTTTGCGTTTTGTCTCAAGAGGTGGTTCACGGGACTCGCATTATGAGAAATTTGGAACGTATTTTCGTTTTTTTTAATACCCGACCATACCTACGAATCTCATGAGATCTCTTTACGCTGTGGTGTGGGAATTTCAATTGCTTTCAACTTTTGCAGTGATTGGCCTAATTTGCCCTTCCTTACCAATATGCCTAAGTATGTGACTTTGCATGGCAAAAATTCACTTTTTTAACCAGATTCACAGTCAAACCTGCCTGAGATTATTTCTCAAACATTGTGGAGCTTGGTTCATGGTTCTTCCCCTGTTCAATTTTCACGTGACAAGGAGATCATCACACATAGGCTCACAAATTTTCTAGTCTGACAATTTTTTTTTCTACTCTTCACTAAATATTTGAATGTTGCAGCCAGAATTTTTTGATTTTTGAGACCAAATGCCATCTTTGTATTGGATAGCCATCCGGGCGCGTACAAAAAGGCTGAAATTTCTTTGGCAACGTGGTCAATGAGGGGAACTTTCCAATACCCCTTCAACAAATTCAAATTTGCTGCCTAAAAACTGGCTTTCCAACTTCTATCTATGCAATCACAAGCCGTGGGTAGGAGATTTGAGTCGGTTTGGAAACAGAGTGGACTTTTCGGAAAATCTGTGACAAATCGAAATGATCCATCAGGTTTGGGAACCCGAATACATGGGGAACTCCACCTATGCTTGTTTCTAATAGCATTGTCTTTAACATTGTTTTCACCTCCTCTGATATGTTCAAGCTGATTGGATGCATCCTATAAGGATGTTGCTTCAGCTTCGGAGGGCCCAGTAATCATGTATGGGTTATGACATGTGTTACACTGGGTACAGCCGGAAAGAGGGGGCCCACGAAGAAGGAGCGCGGAATGCACCTGTGATCTTGGGAGCTGATGCCTAGTTTCTGGTATAAATGGCAGAGTAGCAGAATTTTGCAAATTAATTTGACACCATAATCTTTTCGGTGTTTACAGTGCTTGTTATTTTCAGCGTTCTGATCTGTGATGTCATCATTTGTACACTCACTAACTCTAGATGACATTACAAATGCCAGGTTTATGTCATCAACTCTTTCCCTTATACTCTTTGACATTTATGTGACAATAACTGTCGACTTTTACGGCTACCTGGTGTTTTGATCACATAGTCAAGCTCTCCCACTTTGCTTCTCAATATCATATGTAAGATACTGGTGACAAAGGATGCCATTGCTATGAGAAAAAGTGCCAGAACTTTGTCCCCCGGCCTGAATACTCTGTCTGGCATTTGAAATACCATGTTTTCATTTTTGCCTGGCTCTGGTTTGAGTTTGTTGAGCAATTTCGTTGGTCTTTGGAGCCGGTGCCTTTGAATGAGACACTAGTCAACAATTAACATCAGGATTTCACACAACCACTTTTCTTCGTAGTTCATGGTCCCGTACTTTGTGCAAACACCACTCAAATGGACAACTTCCTAAGCTCTTGTACAGCCTCCCTGGGTGGTAGCAATAACAGAAGAACTCCCTCGTCCAAATCCCGCTCAAATCAAACACATAGTTTTTTGATATGTTTCAAATTTGGTGGTACTTCTGGGCCCCCCCCGGGAATTCTGGGCTGGGGTGATATGCTGAGAACTGTACTGGGAAATTCCCAACTGGTCGATGACTTGTTGGTGTTGGAACAAAACCTGACTGAAATTTGATCCTTTGATCAGATGAATTGATTTTGGAAGGGCTACTAGGGTGAAAAACTTGTTAGGGCTTTCACAATATTTGTGCCCTAATATTTCTTAAGGGTATATAGCCTCGGGAAATCTTGTGGAAGCACACAGATGCGTCAGTAAATACTGATTTCCTGACTTGGTCTTTGGAATGGGTCCTACGCTCTATAACACCCTAATAATGGCTCATCAATGCTGTTAATTTGTTTCATCCAGATGTGTTTTGATATCGGGATGTAGACAATGTTTGAACTTTAAACTAAAATAAACTCCCGAAGGCACCAAAACTTTGCCAGACTCTTCTGAGAGAGCCAGCGATCAAACATTTTTCCTTACACGGGCAAATTCAACATGGGTCTGGTCATCCTTTTCTGACAAGACTGAATTTTGTCTATTTCCTCTGGCACCAATTATATGCTTTGAGCATGCCGCTTAACCTCGTCATAATCACTAATGACATGGCCGAATAATTTCTCGGGCTTTACCAAATGACCAATGAACACTGACTGAAGCAACAAGGTCCAAGATGCCTTGGGCCATTTCAATATTGGATTTCTCAAAGTGTTAAAAAGTATTGTTTACTTCTTGTTTCTGAAATTGAACCAGGCAATATTTTTCGCCACGCATCAAAACCAGAGGGCTGGAAGAGCATGAGAGCTAGCCTTGTTCATTTTTCTACTATAACTGAGCTCAAGCTCTTTCTTTTCATATCCATTGCATGCAACTCCATCTCTTTTGGTTGCATTTCTTTTTGCCATTTGCATGAAGTTTTCTTTTTCTAATTTAAAATTTCTTCTCTTTTGTTGCATGTCACAATTTCCTTTTGTTGCATTTCCATTTTTTAATTCTAATTCCTTTGAATTCAAGCTCTTTCAATTTACGGCATCACTGGTACATGTTCCGAACTCTCTTCTATCCTTTACAAATATGAACATCCAAACATCTTCCTGGACAAAATTTTCATTGGTTTTTATTTGCATCTGATTTTTTTTGATGACTTGCTCTCAAGCATGTTTTGCCTCAATCCTAAAATGCTTGGCTAGTTTCATTAAATCAGGCTTTCTCAGCTGCCTCAAATTCTCCCAATTTTATTGCCCTATGAACACTTATGGATCAAACTCCATTGTGATGATTGTACTCTACAACACAATATTTAACTTGAAATACAAACTTGTTACCATTAATTACCCACAAAATTTTGTTATTTTGTTTATTTGTTTTCACAATATTTTCACACCTTTTTTAATGTGTAATTCTGACAAAAAATGCTCAAAAGTACTCAATGCAATCCAAAAGGACGAGCCACAATTCCCGGTTATGAGTCTGTGGAAGCCTAGGTCATGAAAGAAACCCCTTTCAAACACAAATATAAATGAGCCTTGTGCCAAAGTGATCTGAATTTATAATATACAGATTTTAATGATTGAAATGGTTAAAGAATTTGGTATGTCCACAACATTGACATAAAATCCAAAATTACACAATTTTATTTTTTTAGAACTGATAATTAAGGTCAAGAGCGTTGCAGTTCAAGATGAATGTCCTCTCGCGAAGACTCCAAAAAAATGACAGCATGCAAAGTCACGCTTATCAATCCTCAGGTACACCCCCCCCCACCCAATTTTTCCCCCCCCATTGGAATCTCCTCAGTCCTGAAAAAATTTGCCAGCAGTTCAAAGACGACAAGGTAACTAATTCCTCGAAGACACTTCTCCACATATTATCAGTCCACGATATCAACACGATTTCTATCTGTCCACCCAATTGGATCCCTATTTTGATTCCAAGCACTTTCGGCTTCAAAGACGACAGTTAGATAAAATTACAGCAACTCTGCTCACATGGAATATTGTTATCCTGGCACTAGGTACTTGACACAGGTCTGCCCCTCAATGCAGAGTAAAACTAGCTATCTCTAGCTAGCTTTTACTACTAGTGGGCGGCGATCTTCTGGCAAAGTTTCTCCTTATATATACACAATATTAAAAACTTTCCAAATCTTAAAATAGACATGTACAACAGCCACAGCATAAACATAACATGAATCACATCACTTTCAAATATAAAACTTTGTGGGGAAAATTCCCTGATCTTACATATTTGATCTCAAACAATTTAAAAAAGTTGATTTAGTTTAAGTTACATCTTGGGGATTCCCCATTTCCTTATTTTGCAATCTATCTAACAGTTGCATTTTGCATAAACAACTCGGGAATCTCCTTCTCTCTTTATAGTAAACAAAGTGCTTTTTCCCGTGAGGAATCTTTCTCAATAAAATTGAGAAAATATATTTTCAAAAGTTTAATCAGAAAAAAATGGAGGCAATTATAACACATTGATCAGTCAGTATTACACAGGTACCTGCTGTGAATGCTCTTACCAGTTATTAAACATGTTACTGTATGTGACTTGGGTCCCTACAGCGACATCGGTAAAGCTTCTAATTCTTGGCAACCGGATTGGAGGGAAAAAGACTTTAAAGAACAGAGAGGAAAGAAAAATTGTCACAATATCAGTATGAATGATTGAACTGCATTAGAAAAAATATCAAAGGATACGTATCAGAACAAAATGATGTTAAAAAGAATGTCTTGGACGCGGACTGAAAATATTATTGACCGAGAGAGCGACACTTCTGTGATTGCTGCTGCGTAGCAAATGATTCACTATAGAACTGACTTTGTTGATTGAGTTGACTGGTGTACTTAACTGGCTGGAAGAAGATGATATCAAGATTCCGTGGTAATCCAGCTGGATAAGGCTCATAGACAGGTGATGACATGCCGTGATGGCTCTTTAGGGCGGAGAGGGAGAGTCGACGGATTTTAAGGACACAAGAAGAGCAGCTGCATTTGGAACTCGCTTGAATCTTGGTTCAAGTCTCTTCTGGGAGGCCATAGGGCAAGGAGTTGCATGGAATCTGGCTGTTAACCAAGGCATGATCAATATGATTATGATTGGTGGATTTTTTTCCCAAGGTTAGGTACTGTCGAAACTTCCGTCAATTTTCATTATTGACAGTCAGACAGCCTTGCATGACTGATCATTGCCATGAGATGACCAAGGGTCCGTGCTTCAGCTGACGGATGAATAACGGAATTACCATGTCTGAACGTTACTGTTCGATCTGTAAAAATTGGAGAGCAAAAGACCAAAATCTCTGTCTTTCCTATCCTTTAATATCAGATTGTTGATTACAACATGTCTACAATCCCATGATTCAATATCTTATGGCTGCTGCACGATCCCGATGGTGAAATGTCAGGTAGAGCATGCGTACTAATTGTATCTGTAGTGGCACTGAACAAGATGAAGTCAATAGGTTCAATAAAGAGTCCTGTGGCACTCCTTCATCTACCCGCCCACAGGATCTAACGAAGGGCACCTCTGCGATAAGATGAGTTTGGCCATTATGTAGGAAGAGGAACAACGAAGTTTTTTTCCAGTTATTCCATACGTTCAGTAGACGGGTTAAGAGCGCTGCTTGTGGGTCTAGGGTGTCCAAGGCGGCATGAAGACAATAACACTACACGTTCTATTTCGTTTTCAAGCGTCATGATTGCATTTTTCACCCGTAACAGGTCGTCTCCGTACGTGAATTGACGGTTATGGCAGGCGGCATCGAACATGAGATCATAATCGATGAGAATAAGGTCTGGCAACTGATTTACTGCATTCTTTCCCGTCCCACAATATAGGAAGATTTGGGTTCTGGTTTCTGGTTCTCTAGTCTACGTGTTGCAAAGAAAGGCATATTATAAGCAACTAAAGACTGCATGATACGGAGGGGTGTACAGGTACAAACTTGAGACAAAAATACTGCAAAAACAATAATGGAACATCTAGGTACTTTCTAGCTTTAACTTGAAAGCATAGGTGTCTCAGCCTCCGAATTACGGACTGAAAGGCTATTCTACTGTTTGATGGTTCTCTGGTAGAAATGAGTTCCTGTAGATTTAAAGCCTGGCTCTAGGTTAATAATTTCTGGGGGACCTTATTGTCCCCGGTGTTTGGCTGTAATTACCTCATCCAATGGGGTGTTTCAATCGACCATTGATAATCTTGCAACATAAGTGTCGGCCTATGTGCGTTCTTTCATCCCAGGTAAGCCAGTCCACCTCACTAAGAAATGTTGTCATTGTCCATTTCCCTATATAATTTTCCTTGCAAATCTGCAGCTTGACGGCAATCTTCAATGGACTTCCATTCCTCAACTATAGGGGCACCCGTAGCTGTTGAATATCAAGGTGTGGGGCCGTCTAGAGCTTGGTATGCGTAACCGTCACCGTCTGTGGCAATCCACATGTTGCGCTATCAGCCCAGAATCTTCGGCCTTAGAGATGCGTGATGCAGTGATGATTAAATTGAAGGTGTTCAGCCAATTGGATACCCAAGTAAGTGGTGTTTTCTTTTACGGCAGCATCTCCACAGAAGGGAATACTCCCTATAGGGGGTGGTTCTGGAACAAAAGGTGATAGTGAGCATTTCTTTGGTTTAAGCACCTGAGCCATTATTTGTCAATTCTCCAAAGGCGATTTTTGCAAAACCTGCAGCATCAGATGATTGTGTGAATCTTGTAACCAGCAGTCGTGGCAA
The DNA here is from genome assembly GCA_023653785.1 of Ophioderma brevispina. Lineage (NCBI taxonomy): Eukaryota > Metazoa > Echinodermata > Ophiuroidea > Amphilepidida > Ophiodermatidae > Ophioderma > Ophioderma brevispina. Next base: position 46,934 of record JAMKCH010000750.1, read on the forward strand.
ACAGTCTACACGCTGACATGAAGGATCAGGTAGGTCTTTGATGTAGATGAGAAATAAGAGCTGACCCAACACTGTCCCTGAGGCACAATGGAGAGAAAACGTTCAAAGCTGGATGATTGACCCGTCGACTACAACGTTGGATTCTATGGTAAGAACTTCTAAGCCACAGTAGCTACGAACCCCTAAGAACATTACGCAGTCTAAAAAAAAAACATGGTTACAATAAGAAAAAAACTTGGGTGTTTAATTAAAATGAATTTCAAAATAATCTTAGTACTTGGCATAATATTAAAGAACAAAGAACAGGCTTTCCAATGGTGTTTGTTCCACTTATTTGCTTTTGTCAACAGGGATATAATCACCATTTAGGTGCGATTCCAAAATCGAATTTGGGCCATTTTATGCATGGACAGGGTTGTTTCGCCCAGTTATGCCATGCTGTCTTGAAGCACACAACAGCCATTGCAACTTGTCAAAGAACAAACACATATTAAAGTAAAGAAGTTTTATCGACACAAGTTTTAATGTCAAACATAATCAGTTTACAATGATAAATTATCTTTCCTTCCAAATCCACCTACTCACTACCACATAAATATTTATTCACATCAATGAAATGAAGCTTTGGAATTATTAAAAAATGGTATTTGTTAAGTTCTGCAGAAGGAATGTAATTGCAACCAAAAATAAACACTGCAAATCCAAAAATGGTTTTCAAAATATTTATTGCACTTTCTTGGATTTAATAATTTAAGTCAACAAAATTTGAATTTGGAAGCGAAGCTGGTAGGACTTGCGTCATATACTTCAGAACATGCAAAACTCTCTCCACACAGTTGATGTACGCTTATGCGTCTCTTCTACAACAGGGTATGTCGAAAATGTTTATCACTTTATCTTAAAGCCCGGGAACTTACTGGTCATAATTCCACCATTACGTAAATGTTTTCGTATCTTTTAGAATTCTTTTATGAGAGTAACCCTTTTCAAGAATTTCATATCTGTCATGTGTGAATAACTTATGTTTAAATCATTCTTTCAACCGTATCACTCAACCCAGAAAGGGCACAAACTCGATTTGTTGTTCCGCAGTTAACTGGAGTTTATCTCTCATTGAAAAAAGCAAATGAGATGAAACAAAAAAATCCTAAAAAACCTATTCTTTTCTCTTTAATATGATGTGCACAACGACTTACTTATGTTGAGATATAATATTGAAAAAAATCGGTTTTTGGTTGTACCTTTTTTTTTGAGACAGGCTGTAGTGCCTACTCTTATGAAGAATACGTCTATGTGGCACCTTGTCGAACGCCTTTGTAAAATCTAAGACTGTCTCATCAACTGTCTTTTTGTTGTCGAGATTACTGGCTATGTCACCAATGGTCAAGATAAGCTGAGATTCTGTAGAACGTTTTGCACGAAAACCATGTTGGCTGTCCACTAAAATATTGTGGTTCTGGAGATGTTGCATTACATGGCTGTGAATGTTGTGCTCTAATATTTTACAGGCTATCCTTGTTATAACTGTTAACAGATCAGCAAGACATAATTTTAAGAGACTTGCTGGTAATAGGTCTAAGTAGCAGGACATAATCAATGCTGATTTGATTGATTTTAAGGCCTCCTCTTCAGGCAAATGTAGAAAAATTGCTGATGGTGCTCTTTTCACAATCTGTGAAGCTCTGCGCTCCAGAAGAGGCCGTTCCTTCTTCTCAGCATAAAGAGCATCTGGGTACCAAGGTGCATGAGGACGGAGAACCACAGATCGATTGACGAGTGGGGCATGTTCATCAAGGGTCTTAGATAAGATGGGAATATTCATTAACATGATTAACAAGAGAATCACATGCAGCATCTGAAGGTAAACGCAGAATTGCAGATCTTATACCAGAACAGTTGACGTCTCTTTTGATGTTGCGAATTTTCCGAGTCTGCATAATTTAATGCTTGGATCAGTTCGGTTCACTTGACAGCGTAGTGGTCAGAAGGCAAGTGACTATGAGTTGAAATATGGCTCACCAATTTGCTATATTTTCAAGTAGATCCAAAGTGTGGTTCCTGATGTGGATTGGGCCAAGTCGTACAGATCTAGAATACTGAGGAAGGATAGAGCTCCACGGTCATCAGCAACGTCAACATGTAAATAAGACCTCCAGTTAGTAGCAGATGGTCACTACCAACTGACAATGTCGCAAGAAGAGATGCGAATTCATCTGGAAACGTTGATGAAGGATGTAGTTTCGATCATCAGACGCTGAGGAATTGTATTTTGCAACTCCTGTGACATTAACTTTTTAGATACTATAAAAACGGTATATTAGTATTAGACAAGATACAAGATACTTCAGTTTCGCAAGATGTGTCTTTTGGACCCGTTTGGGAAATGAATTGAAGGAGAACATTATCACCGATGCAAAGACACCTCTATGAGTATAAGCAGTCATTTTTTTGCGAGATAACACTAAAGTACCCCTACCGAGTTCCGAATTGACGTAATAGCAGGATTGCAATCGTTCATAGTAAATATTCATGAGGCCTAGTAATGTGATGGCAGATTATGTTGAGCATCGATTTTTTCTTAGAGAAAATAAAATAGTGCCGTTTCTATGAAAATCACACCATTTTCTTCAAATTGATCCCTATCAATGTTTGATATCGACTACCTACGATTGCATGACATCGTGTCAGTAAATTGACGTCATTATTCGCATTGCAGCCTTACGAACAGGCACGTATAGCCAGCCCGGTCATTCCTAGGGGCAAGTTTCAGGTAGGTGAAGAAAATATTACCGATTGCAGACCAAAAATGGTATGATATCTTCATTCCTATTCCCCCCCCCCCCCCAATATGTTTTTTCTTTTTTTCCCGAGGGGTACTCTACCCTCTGCCAAACGCTGGCTACGCACCTGTACACGAGAGATATTTGAAAATCTGTAGTACTCTTACAAAATGGCACAGCAAAAATAATTTAAACAACTAAGGTTATTAAAGTAGCACCCCATTATTTGTTTGATATGATAGCACTATGACGTCATGAAAAGTCATAAGCAATGTCAACCAAAATAACAAATGTGATTTTTAGGAGAAATCGGCATTTTATTCACATGAGACTCACATGATCAAGGTCAAGGGGAATTGTACCAATTGATCTGCCATGCATGCAGTGACTGTCTTGAATGTTAGAAAATTCTGTTTCTCTGTGCTTGTATAACAAAATACAGAGTGGTTCAAAAAACGTTTACACTTTTTCGTCTGCAAATTTCTCAAAAGTGGGTACACATATCAAAATAGTTTGAAGGTACTTATTAACTACAATATCTTGTTGGAACCTGGTGAAAACGGCATTGAAAACAAAGCTGAAATGACAAAATGGCCACCATCTAGAGAAAAAAGGTCAAAAACCACTTTGCACACACGGCAAGTCTCTGGCACTCTGTTGGCGGTCACGAATTATATCCAAGATTGATGAACAATGCACCCCGTCATGGGTCTTGGTATTTGATAATAAGCACAAAGGTAAGAATTAAGAAACCTCAAATTGTTTCAAGTTTATCTTATGAATTTAAAAATAAGACGGCTACAATGTTTCTTCTTTATGATCTTGTCCCAAACCATGCAAACTTCGAAAATGCACAAGCAGAGTCTCGATCAGTCATGGCAAGAAAAACATGCATGTATCTTTCAATTTAAAATCCTCTCCCAATTAAAATCAACTTAATTATTATGTAAATAGGCATTTCAAGTTCAGTTTCACGGTTGAGATATTCTCTCATTCATTTTCAAACGGTAAACACTTCACACAAACTCGAAGGGTGGTCAGTAGTTAGTTAAGGAGTAGGCCTCCAGTTCAAGCAATGGTATTGATTTCTGTTCAACATAATGGTTTTCCCATAGACTTACGTGTGTGCAAAGTGGGTTTTGACCATTTCTCACTATTTGGTCGCCATTTTGTTATTTGAGCTCTGTTTTGAACGCCGTTTTCACCAGGTTATAACAAGATATTGTAATTAATAAATATCTTCAAAAACCTGTAATAATGTATGTCCACCCACTTTTGAGAGATTTGCAGATATAAAAGTGTAAACCTTTTTTGGACCACACTGTATGTTAGGAGTTTCAACACCCCTAGCCTCCCGTCACTTTGAGGACGTCCCTATTCACACGCCAATGACGAATTCCAATTCATTTTTGCAAAAGAGATAAAATATAGTAACGATTACATGGAGACTTTTAGCAAAGTTAATTGCCCGAAAAAGGTATAATAAGCGCTTCGAGTTTTTTTTTCCATGTAACGTCAATGGGGAATATAACTTCAAAAGGCAATGTTCTTCTCAACCTATTATGTCAGAAGCTTACACACAGATGCTTTTGTATATTTAATAAATATTGGCAAAGGAAAAATACAGAGTGACCCAATAAAAACTGGTATTTAGCACAACTGCATACTTGTCCATGGGTATTTCATGATGAATAATGATAAGTACACATAATTGTTTTGGCACCCGGGCTTTTCAAATCTGAAACATAAGCATGCATGGGGCGAATTACCAGTTTCTGTCTTGTGTCATGGCGAGGGGTACAGTTGGATCCATGATTTGAAAAACGTCAAATTCCCGGGGCTGAAGCTGAAACTTGACCAAAATGGCTGTTTGCAAGATTTTGGCAGAATTACCGGAGGGCGCGCGCCCCCTCCCGCGCCCCCTTCCCTAGACTCCGCGCCTGGGGTTAGGACCCGATCTGCTCGATTTGGTGCATTGGGGATTTCCATTCCAAAAAAAATGAGGTTCCTTGGGACAGTCTGTGTTTTGCTGACCTATGTTCAGTGGATCATATCTGAGAACCACTCAACAAATGAAAAATTTCTTTTTAGGCAAGATGCTCATTACATCTTTATGATAACATAAAATCCACAGATATTTCCAAAAATGTTTTAACAAAAGTGGAAAATATAAACTTTCATTTGGGGTAAAATTTTTTATTGGGTCACTCTGTATAATAATATTGTGTTAATATAAAATTAAAAATTCAATTTTAACAAAAATGGTATTTTAGGGTGCAAAGCAGTAAATTAGTAAGTTATGTCTAAAATTTGCCAAATTCACCTTGAATTCACTTGCAAATTTAAAATCCATGGACCCATATCAAAATTTCATTTACAGCACAATGCATATCGAATTCATTTTGGCAGTTAAATGACATCGATCTACTCCGCTTTGAAATTGAGTGGTAAATGCCCAACCCTAATAGTTACCCTGTATTTTGCAACCAACGAAGACAGAATTAATATCTTACAGTGTCTACCGTTTGGAAACAACAATGATAAATAAAGGATTGTGTAGAAAGTAAACTTAGTAATAAATATAGATACTGATTATTAACCACCAAGTATGCTAAATTAAACTAAACTAAACAAGTTAAAATAATATACGCCACCACGTGTGTGTAAATCAAATTTGCAGGGCTCAACAGATTTTTTGTGGTAGTCAATATATGTCTAAAAGGAAGCACCCGCACGGAATTCGAAAATTGCCAGCTTCCTATTTTTGTCGGTTCCCGTGACAGTTCTAGGCTATGTACTTCAACGTACTAGGTGAGAAAATTCGAAAAGACTGTTTGCAACCAGAGAAACTTCGCTAACTGCAATTTCGATCCGTGTATCATTTGAGTGGAACGTACTGCTCATATCCAGACATTTCCTATATCCTATTCCTATACTCATGCAACCTGAACTAATTTTTATTCTTAAAAATACGTTACACTTTTGTAACTTTGCGAATTTTGAATGGTACCTACTACACATAAATAGCATATAATTCCTTTAAGTATTCGTAACAAAACATTCAACATTGTTTTCAAAGTAATATATAAATTAATATTCCCTTTTCAAGAAATGTTAGAAAACAGACAACCAACCAAACATATTTGGATGATAATTCCATACGGTGTGGAAGTAATTATAGTCCGCCGGGAGCCACGTCCGGGCTCCGGACAACGGACTAAAGCGTGAACAATGTTGCGTGAAGAGTCAACTGACTCGATGCCCTATTCTTTACCTTGTAGACGGACTAATGAGTATGGCGGACTATAATTACGTTACACCTGTACGATAAATTTTCAACATCACATCTCCTAGAAGAAAAAAGTCGTTTTTGTTGAATATGTTTGCTCGTGGCAATATGTTGATTATCTTACATCTTTTTGACGAAGCATCTTATTACTCTGTACCAATGAAAAGATAAAATCCTGCACATCATAAACCTCCCAGGGTCATTTCTAGTGGAGGGAGGGAGGGAGGGAGGGAGGGAGGGAGGGTGGGAGTGAGGGAGGAGGGAGGGAGTGAGGGAGGGAGGGAGGGAGGGAGGGAAAGATTGTTGCCCACAAGCTCTCAAAGATATAATACTGGGAAGAACAAAACAAAACTGTGCTTTCCCAAACTGATTCTAACCGGCGACCTTCCGCGCACGACGCCAATATTCGTATCACTAAAATACGAGGCCGATGAGTGGCCAAATGTCCGTGCTGCTCACCCCGCATGCCCACGACCCATTTTCTGCACCTCCTCTGTCACCGAATGTCCTTGGGTTTGGATCAATAAAGGGATAATGAACAATTTTTGTTATATGTGCTACCGTATCCAAGGTACTGTTTGAGCTTGTTTGCTATACATAAGGTAAATTGCATCATAACGAAAAATGCAAACTCGTTTCGAAATGAATTGAGCATTTTAGCTGATATCATAGTTCAAGTCGACTATTTTTTTATATTTTCGAAATCTCTGAGTCAGCCCTTTAAATCTACACTTATTTAAAATATTCCTCGAAATCTGTTGATGCAAATATACGCGAAAAAGGAGACTAATTTTGACCTTCAATGAGGTACAGGGAAGCTACTGTATCCAATTCGCAGCATGGTCTGTTTTGATTGCTAGCTTATAAGCAGATAGCGGGATTGGTTTTCAAATTTTGTCTTCGGTGAAACCCAGAGAGTGTATTGAGTCATCCTACAAATGCAACCAGTTGGGGGAAATTTTGCCTCAATAGGGTCATGTGATTCCCAACCAAAATCAGATTATTAACACATAAAAACCCTGACTTTTACACTCATTTCGCCCCAAAGTGTTAGACTAGGGAATTTTATCATTATCATGAATGTTTTTTTTTGTCAATCGCAGCTTCTTGTACACTTTTTTATCCTAAGTACTGACATGAGTTTTTTTGTACAGTACAGTATAGGCAAATTGCAATGCATTATGGGATTGGTTCAAACTCAAACCGTTCGGCGTCTATCCAGTTGTTGTTGATTGCGATGAGAGACAGGTAAGATTACACAGCGGAAAGCCGTTATACGTGGTGCTGTCATACCGACCTTTAGCAGGTGTTAAAGAGACTTACCTTTAAACTGGTATTTCATTTGGAGTTGAACTTTGACATTTTAATAACCGCTTTGGTTGTAAATATACCTTGAAGTTCGTGTTTATGAATGGATAAATGAATGAACGAATGAATATAAATACATGTAACTAACTAACTAACTAACTAACTAACCAACTAACTAACTTGAGGAAGATTGACCTTGTACTTGACTCAAGAAATTGTACTCTGACTCAAGAAATTGTCTCACTGCAGCGGGCCAAGTTATTTATAACGCTAAATTAGTTTTACCCAAGATTCTATGTAACTTTCCTAAATATAAATTACGCATATTTTGGTGGGAAAAAATCAAATCGGTCATGGCGATTTATACTCATTAGCATAAAAAAAGCATTTGGGGCGCTTCTCAAAATGTGCTTTGCCCATTAAATCGCACTGGAGTAACTTTTTTTTGAATTTTTATTTCAGCAATGTAATTGTATTGATGTTCTACTAGTATGAGCCAAATTATATGGAAAAGGTCCTTCGGGAAAGTGGTTTTTCATTTTTGGGCGGGAGAATTTAGTGCACGTTGTAAAATTTGTTTTTTGGGCATCCTGAATCTGTACAACCGATTTTCATGTTTTTTTGTCCAGTTAAATTCTAACAGAATTTTTAGAATCTCTACGACACATCCTTAAAGAATTTTGATGTTACCAAAATCAAATATTGTTCCACGGGGTCCGTTTGACGGTCATCTTGCTTTAAGAGGGATTAATCGTTCAAAGTGGTTCAATTTAGTTGAAAAAGTATCTCAAATGATTCGGCTCATCATAAAGAATCAAAAATATATAGTTTGGCATATCTGTGATGTTTAGTTACAGAGATATGGGTGAAAATGTGATCAAGGTCATTGAACTTTTGATTGGTCATTGTACAAGGGGCCAAATTTTCAAATGCATGGATTTTGACAAATTTGGTATCAAATTGTAGCTATGAGCATGAGCATTTTTTTTTTTTTTTTTTTTCCCCCCCTTATGCACCAACGGGAGTGCAAAAGACCATATGCACTTAAGTGTTAAAATTCTTGATCGAGAAACTTGGAATAGGATAATCGATTCAAAATCTTGGAATACCAGTAGGTTTGATAATCTTGAATTATCACCGATATTCCAACCAAGTTTTTCGATGAAGAACTTGGCATCTTGGCACAGGTAGTCTAGCAGATTACATGGGTTCCCATGCACTCCCCCCCTTAAAACTAAATTCTAACATAATTTTTAGAATCTCTACGACACATCCTTAAAGAATTTTGATGTTACCAAAATCAAATATTGTTCCACGGGGTCCGTTTGGCGGCCATCTTGGATTAAGAGGGATTAATCGTACAAAGTGGTTCAATTAAGTTGAAAAAGTATCTCAAATTATTCGTCTCACCATAAGGAATCAGAAAATATAAAGTTTGGTATACCTGTGGTGTTCAGTTACAGAGATATGGGTGAAAATGTGATAAAGGTCATTGACCTTTTGATTGGTCATTGTACAGGGGGCCAAATTTTCAAATGCATGGATCTTGGCAAAGTTGGTATCAAATTGTAGCTATGAGCACGAGCAATCCAGAAAAGTATAGTTTGCACTAGCTAGGATGTTTAGTTAGGTGGTAAAATTCGGTGTAAAGTTACCTTTTATCAAATTTGTATTGGTTTGTATGGGAATTTGGGACTACTCATCTCTTTCCTAACCGATAAACCAAAATGGAAGCTCTGAAATCATGGCAAAAACTGTACATTCCGATGCTCATGATCATCCAACAATTTGACACCAATTTGTCAAGATTGAAGCATTTTAAAAATTTGGCCACCTGTACAATGACCAATCAACAGTTCAAGGACCTTTATAGCATTCACCATATCTCTGTAACTAAAACATTCACAGATATGTCAAAATATATATTTTCTGATTCTTATGAGAGGACAAATCATTTGAGATACTTTCAAACTAAAAATTGAACCACTTTGAAACGTTTAATCCTTCTTAAATCCAAGCTGGCCGCCAAAGAACCCTGTGGGGACAATATTTTTTTTGAAATTTTGGTAGCATCAAAATTATTTAAGTAGATGCGTAGATGCATTCTAAAAATCATGTTAGATTTAGTGTTTAAGGGGGGCTGCATGGGAACCCATCTAATGGATAGAACTCTAAGGGGGGACAAGGTCAATGATGGTGGTATGCAAATATGGGAGGTGTGCTACGGGAAACCTACATACCAAAAATACCATGATGGTAGTACCCCGGGCGCAGTGCAGCAAATATGGGAGGTGTGCTAGTGGAACCCCAAATAATAAAACATACCATGATGGTAGTTATCCCAGGGTAATATTTGTTGTGTCTTTTGGAGAGTGTAAGGGGTCGTTCGATTGCTTCGATTGTTTTTTTTTTTTTTTGTTTGTTGGTTTGTTTGGTTTTTGTTTGTGTTTTTTTTTAAAAAAAAAAAAAAAAAAAAAAAAATCATGATTGTTTTTATCGCTATACCAGCCTGCTTCTGGTAGTGGTGATTGACATGTATTTTGATGTAAGCGTACCATGTGGCATGCAAACATTTGAAAATATTTTCAAAAGTAGTAAAAACACTCAGAGCCTGTCCCCGTACACAGCGCACATATGGCCAACCTCTTTCAACTCTACTTGAATAATGCTTGCAGTTCAAGTTAAATAACGATGTACCAGGGACCAATCCAGCTTACATGATCTCATGACTTTGATTGGAATTCCAGACCAAGTCACATGACTGCCAGTGGTTAACCCATGATTTCTTACTCAGAAGCCAGAGTAAACCTTCTGACACGCAAACACGCAAGGTTTGAGGCCCAAGTTGCTGACGGTTGTCACACTAGAAGAAGTTAAAGGGGTGTCCATTAAAGTTTCATCTTGATAGAGTTTCATCTTGAAGAAGGCCTTCCCCCAAAACCCCATATGAAAGTTTAGCACGTGTTGCGATCCGTTTTGATGGGCGAGCTTAACAACGTGATTTGTAAGCCCCATTACCTTCTTCTTAGAAGGCCTGCCCGATCGCTAATAGCATCCTCCCCAGAACCCAAAAATTTGTATCAAAAGAAAGCTACTATTTTCTCATATATCATGTGTGAAATCTTAAGAGCCATAGGATGTTTGGTTTTTGGTTTGGAAGTATGAGCGAAAATGGGTTTCCATTTTGGTCGACCAATATTAATGTTTACACAGTATATGGCCTAATTCTAAAGAAGAACAAGAAAAAAAAACTTGGAACCCAAAGCAGGTTGTTAGACAGCCCATCAAGCAAGCCAATTAGGGTGCAAACTCAACAGACTCAGAACTGCCATTTGCCGTACAAAGCACTCCCTTCACAAGATCGGTGTGGAACGTCACCGAACTGCGATCGTGGAGGGCCACAAACATTAGCACATCAAGAAGACTGCGAGGTCTACAAGTCCGCACGAGGAATCCAGGCCTGATCTTGAACTGGACGATGAAACTATCAGCTGGTAAAAGACGCAGATGATGTTGATGTTGATGAGGATGATGATGCTGATGAGAGATGATGATGATGTGGGGATTGATGATGATGATGATGATGATGGCGATGATGATGATTGATGCTGAGGATGATGATTGATGCTGATGATGATGATGTGATGAATGATGAATGATGAGGATGATATGATGCTGATGTGATGATGATGATTGATGATGATGATGATGAGATGAAGATGAGATGAGGATCATCTTGGATATAAGAGGGCCAATATAGACTTACGTGTGTGCAAAGGGTTTTTTTTTTTTTTTGTCATTTCAGCTGGTTTCAATGCGTTTTCACCAGACTTCCACAAGATATGTAGTTAATAAATACCCTCAAACTATTTTGATATGTCTACCACTTGAGAAATTTGCAGACGAAAAAAGTGTAAAATTTTTTGGACCACTCGTCGTAGTTAGGCCATATTACGCGTTTGATGTTCCCATCAAAGTTTTTGTGCTGTATAGAGATCACCCACATGGGAATCTTTTGAGACCGAATGGTATGTCATTTTGATATCTTAAGCGGATAATATCTCACAGACGCAATGAAACAGAATTCATTTAATGGGTTTGCAATGTGGGCGACAAACGTTTAGTGGCGTAAAGGGGTATGTGCAATTTAAAGGGGCATTCGTGATCACACCTCGTCCCCCCAACTACACCAAAAAGTGAGATTTTTCTATAATCTGAACCGTTACCCTTATTAATCCACACGCGTACTAATCTTGTGCAAATTCGGTCGCAATCTTTAAGAAATTCCGCATTTTTGTTTTGGGAAAATAAGCACTTGCTCATAACGCAAACCGCAAATCTGGATACTCAAATTTTTGGGAATAAGCTTTTCTCAAAGATATGAACATTGACTAAACAGAAGGTGATGGAATCACGAAATGCCACCTTTAAGTACATAATGTTTTCATCTGATAGAATTTCCTTCACCCCAAAACCGAAAGTTTTGCGCGTAGATATTTCAACCGTTTTGTGCGAGACCCTAAAAACGTGTGTATTTGTCCGACCAAAACGGGACACATTTGCCATGACTTTCCAAACCAAATATATTTTAATATTGTCAGCCCTAAGATTTTATAGTTTAATAGAATATATTAGCTTTCTTTCTTCAGACATAATGGCGTAACATGCAGGGGCAGGGGAAAAGTGCCCCCCCACCCCCGTACTTACGTTTTGGGGGCCGGGAAAAAAAAATTGCAAAAACCATGCTAAATCATCCTTTTTTCGCCCTCTGACCGGGAAAAATTGGCCTTTTGACCCCCTGAGAGGAATTTCCCAGACTGGGAAATTTGCTCCCGCAAGAGCGGCATGCCCGATAAACGCCACGAGTCCCCCATAACTGGAGACGATGGCTATTAGCGATCGGGTGGTGGACCTTTTTCTTGTACCTAAAAAACGTCCGGCGTGAAATAGCAGACACGTCTAACAACCCCTTCTAAATAAAAGCTAATAAAGAGACCACTGTAAGCTTTTGTTTAGCTCGTAACGCCGACCAGTTACAAAAATGATAGTTTCTGATCCAACCAAAGAGGTTCTATGTAGAATCAAAACAAGTTTCTAGGCATTTTCAAAGAAAACATTTTCCCGACTTTCTAAACTTTTGAGGTCTGAAATAAAAAAAGTATATCTGCATAGGACCCCAAAGTAGTTCAAGTTAGCAAAACGAAACTAAGGTGGTGCTCATTTTTCGAGGAACGTGTAAATTACATATGACGGGGTGTAAAGGGTAGTTTTAACAATTGAATTAATCCACTCTTCAGTCGTTTTCAATTATTGGAAAACCTGAAGTTTGAATGAGGTTCCAATTTTAGGTGAAACATCCTGAAATGTCCCGGCAACCTGACCCATCTGACCAGCAATTTTTTTTCTGGAACACTTATGATTCGGAAACCCTTCACGGTTATTCCGTGAAAGTTCCGAATTTAATTTTTTATTGAAACTGCTATGCCACCGTTCATTGTGCATCGGGCTATTTTTTTTTTTTTTTTTAAAAAGCCCACGTGGCCCGGGTATCTCACTCGCATCGTTCTTGGTTGTTTTTCCTTTACGACGTTAATAATATTCATTGATTTGCCGTGCGTGTAGGTGGATTAATACATCAAATTCTAAAGCAGTCACGGAGAAATTAATCTAAATACCTTTCAGATAAAACTATGTTCTTTACAAGGAGTGCTTGAAAAAAATGACACGTAAATTGAAATATTCCCTTTGACCCATTAAGAACGGTGTTGGCGTATTTAGAGTATCTTCTCTCGCCTTTCGCCAATGAGGTCCGGGTTCGATCCCCGGTTGGGGCTAGTTCAAGGGGTTTTATGTGAATTTGGTTCTCTGAGGGTATATTATGTGTTTAAACCAAGGTTTCACAAAGCCAAACCTTAGACATAGGACGCATCTATACGTGGATATCCCTTACATCACCCACAACCTTGTATCTGACATAGAACCCCCCCCCCCCGACACATATGCATTCGCCCGTATTCACAGGCGGTTCCGAGAAACAGTTCTCAGAGTGTTACCATTTTGCCACCATTTGATAATTTGTAGTAAATTTGACATTTTGGCCACCGAAAAATTACGTGCATAAAGCCACAGAGCTGAAATCCTTCCACCATCAAGTGGCGTCACTATAGCCTTCCAGCAGAAGCTCACTATGGAATTTGCCAACATTTTATGCATAAATTGTGCAAATTCACATACCAAATTGGGCATCAACGAACACTAATTGAATAAGAGCACAGCGGAATATCCTTCCCACCCCAAGTGACGTTCCCCATAGGGACTGCGGATTCTGAGAAACAGCTCCGGACAGATAGGGTTGGTTAACACTGATTTTTATCACCACAATTCCAAGGTAAACATATGTCTCACAACCTAAATATGCATTTTGTCACCAAAACTTACGCACGTATAGCTCATAAGCTCTCATATAGAGCCACAGTGCAAACCCTTCCACCCACCAAGTGGCCTTGCCCATAGGCCAAGCAGATTCCAAGAAGGGTTCCACCCGATAGGGTTACATTTTTATACAGACATCCAGGGCAAGGGTTAACCTTTTCGCACCATAAGGGACGGACCCCGGGGGCCACTTTATTCAAAGGTGGATATTTTTTGAGCGTGAACTGGGACGTCCGAATGACACCTTAACGAGTATTTCATCATCGACTAAAACACATACCCTAAACAGCAGTTGGGCATTTTTGCTACCCTAAAACGTGAAGCAAGGCATGGTGTCATATATACCCTTTTTATCTGGCGTTGCTCATGTTGTTGATAATTCCAACATTACAATATTTGTGATGTTTTGGATCGCGGTACATCATCACAATTCAGGGTACGAAAACATACCTGTTTTCCAGATTTGCTGTTTTAAAACATACCCTGTTTTCATATTTTGCTATTGTTGACACCCTAATCAAATGTACGCGCGTTACATCGCCTTTTTGGAAAAAAGAGGACCCTTTTACGCGTTGTCTGTCACGAATCATCAATTATCCACGATTGAAACAAAGTGCCCCCGGCCGGGAGGGACGGACATACAGCGGAGCCCATGTTATAATCCCTTGTCTGAGTTCGGCCGGAGACAAAAATCTAGATGCTGTGGGTCTACACCAATCCGTTTTACACATTCCAACACCACACTGGCAGCCATAGCTCGGGTGCATCCTGCTTGAATTCACCCAAATGTGCAGAAGATTAAGTGTAGCTTTTGAATTATACTTAATCAAGCGTGGTACAGACGTACAAACGTTTGGCGGTAGGTTTTGGTTTGGATTCCCCATTAAGGGCGGCATCAATTCCCTGACCATAATTGGCTGGTCGAGGTGTCTATATTGGTTATTTTATAAAAGTCGTCAGTTGAATATTATGGTATTGATTAATAGGAACATCGATATCGAGGAATGGAATGTTGTATGAGTTATAGATGTTTTGAAAATAATGGATTCATGGAGTGATTCAATAATGGAAATGAAATCCTCAATATTTCCTTGTTGTTGTGCCAGATGATAAAGCAATCATCAAATTTCTAACATGGTTTTTGATATACTGTCCGTGTTTGTGGGGCCCATTATATCCTTCAACTTCTTGTACACGGGATTGTTTTAAAAATTAAACAATGAGTTACAATGTAAAATGGGTTTCCGTTTTTGTTCCCATTCAGCAGTCCACGAGTTGATTATAAACGTTTTTACATCCATGGAACTCGGGGTGATGAATTTTGAGTGAAGCGTTTGCAAAAAATTTGGGGTTGGTTGTGTGTTTGTGTAAAATAAAGATATTGTTCATCATCACAGGTGAGAAAAAACACGTGTAATCCAGTGGAAAAGAACAGGACTCATGAAATAGGTTGTGAGTTGTGGCCAACGTCGTTGTGTACCGAGTGGCAAGACACTTTATCTCATTGTCTCACTTCACCAGGTGTAAAATGGGGAGCTGTTAGGGTGGTCATACTGTTGCCCTCCCGTGCGCCGTGAAAACGGGCGGCCTGAAGGGGCAAGAAGTGGCAGAAGGGGAAAGAAGAGAGAGAGAGAGGAGAGAGAGAGATAGAGAGAGAGAGAGAGATGAGAGGATAGAGGATATTATATATTATATAATGAATACAGATAGTAGCGGAAAAAAAAAAAAAACGGGAAAATTCAGATGCTTTCGCTACTGTTTCGTAGTTTCTTCAGTGGCTTTTGTAAACTCGAATGAGGGAAAAAGAGAGTACCACATACTGAAAATATACATAATCTATGGTGTTAAAACAAGGCGATAGCAATGTTCACCGAACGTTTAAAGTGTTACGTGTTAGTCTTGAGTTGAGTCCATAGGTGTGTAGGTGTCAAGTTTTTTTATCCAGAACTTTTCCCGGTATTGGTCTATGAAATTTAGAGTTTTTCAACAAGGGTTTTCGAGGACAATTAGCTTGAGATCAGTGAAAGAATGAGACCGTTGCGAAAAATGAAAGGGAACGGGGTTTTTCCATGTGTTACTGGAAGTTTATGGGATCGGTGGGTTTCTCATCTCTCACGGATCTCATGACCAGTTTTCACCAACGTAGGTAGGACCACATCTGAAACACGAATAAGGTAGACAGAATTTGAGCTGAGACAAGTTGTGTGTGCGGGTTTAGTTTAAAAAGAGGCCCGTGCGTGGATGGAGAAGGAATCGGTTGATTAAAATATGAGCGCAATTTTTGCATCTCGGTCTATTGCAAGGTTGACAAGTATACACATAACTTTCGATCGGTATGTGATTACATGAGTTGAGCGTGGAATCAGAATGTCACGGAGATTAGGGGGACGTTGTAACATGAAAATTATCGGGAGTTCGGAGGGAAAGCTGGTGGAGACGGGGTTTGAATGTGATGAGACTGTATAATGGACCAGCGTTTTCTGGAGGGGGATTTCCACCTAAATTGAGGCAGGTTGGGCGGGCGGTGATATGGGATGACGAGTGGGGTTCTTTTCTCCGTTGTGTATTGTGGTTGTTTGTATTGCAAGGATCATTTCTAGAGATGTTTGGCTTTTGAGATCTGTTGCCTGATCATGGGTCTCTTATAGCCGCGATTCTGTAGTTGTCCCTCTAGTTCATGAGTTCTTTTATCGAAATTAATTTCTTGTGAGCATATGAGTCTGCGTTCTAAGGGCGAGGCCATAATGGGATTATTTGTTTTTTTTTTTTTTTGGGAATGGACGGGGGGTGACAACTGCGAGGTTTGGGATTGTAGATAGGACGTGTTTGTCAGTAGTTTGGTGTATGGTCAGTGTGATATTGTGTTTGTCGGTAACAGTAATTTGGACGTCCCAGGAAAAAGCATTGTTGGTGTAAGAATGTTCCGATGTGAATTTGATTGAGGATGGATTTCATTAGGCATTAGTAATTAAAGTTATCAAGATCTTCTTTGGGGTGGTCAGACCAAGAAAGTGTCCTCAATAAAACGATACCAGACGAAAAGGCTTAAGAGGCACAGAAGTCAGCAAGTCATGTTCAAGTTTCCCTAGGAACAAAAGTGGTACGGGGGAGCGTAGGTGCGCGTATCTTCGCAATCAGCCGGTCCAAGAGAATTGAATGTATTTTGTTCATTGAAAACAAAGTTGTAGAGTGTTTCGTGTAAGTTCTAGCGTTTAGTAGGTTCTTTAGGGAGGTGATTTTATTGCTCTTTTTCCAGAGCTTCAAACACAGATTCAAGACCATCTTTGGGTGGAATCTTTAAGTATATAGGGACAATCCCATGGGGACAAAGGAGGATGCTACCAGGGAAGATCTTGAAATGAATGAGCTTGTTAAGAAAATATGTGGGTGTCTTGATTGTATGACGGCAAAGATGGGAGGGGGCTGAGGTGATAATCAAGCATGGTTGATATGTTTTCGTTAGGATGAGTGTTGGATGAAAGATTATTTAGGCCTTGTCAGAGGATATTGGGTTTGTGAATTTTGGGTAAGATATAAAAACGGCCCCCCTGGTTTTGGGGTTTGGGTTTTCGGAACTAAAAAGTCGTAGGTGTCCCTATCGATGTAGTTATCTCAAAGAGATGAGTGATAGCCATATGACCCTCTCCGTGATCTCAGTAGTAGGGTCATGATCCACACTTTTTGTAATGGTTAGGGATTAGAAAATTAACTTATTAGCCTCGGCTACATAGTCATCCCTATTGAGAACACAGGAAATTAATTTCGATAAAAGAAAATCATGAAATAGTAGGGACCCCCCCCCAACTACAGAAGCGCCTATAAGAGAAGAACCAGTCAGGCCAACAGATCACAAAAGCCAAAACAGTTTAGATAATGAGCCTTGCAATACAAAAAACCAAAATACACAGAAAACAGAACACCACTCGTCATCACATATCACCCCAACTGCCCATTTAGGTGGATCCTCAGAAAACACAGGTATTATACAGTCTCACCCCCCCACCGTTTCAACAAGCTTTCCCCGAATCCCGATAATTTCATACAAACGTTCCACTAATTCGTGACATCTAGTCCACGCTCAACTCAGGTCACATACCGATAAAGTGATGGTTGAGATATTGTCAATCTTGAATAGACGAGATGCAAAAATGCGCTCATATTTTAATCACCGATCCTTCTCAAGCCACCGCACGGGCCAGTTCTTTTAAAACTCCGACACAAACAACTTGTATCAGCCCATGCTGTCTACCTATTCAAGTGTTCCAATGTGGCATACAATACGTTGTTGAAACTGGCAATGAGATCCGTGGTGAGAGAATGAGAAACACGAGCCACCCATAAAACTTCCAGGTAAAAACACATGGAAAAACCAGTTGCCTTTCATTTTCGCAACGGTCTCATCTCTCACTGAGCTCAAGTAAGTGTCATCGAAACCCTTGGGAAAAACAAAAATCTAAATTCATAGACAATATCGGGAAAAGTTCTGGATTAAAAAAACTTGACAACCTACACACCTAATGGAATAAACATCAAAGACTAACACGTAACCTTTTAAACGTAGCGGTGAACGTGTGTTATCGCATTGTTTAACACCATAGATATGTATATTTTCCTAGTATGTGGTACTCTACTTTTTCCATATCATTCTAGTTTACAGCCACTGAAGAAGAAGCTACAAAACAGTAGCGAAAGCTCTGATTTGCCGTTTTTCCGTTTATACAGGGTGTCTCAGAAAGAAATACACCTAACTTATAGGCGACCATAACTTCAAAAAGTAAGTATCACATTGAGAAATTTAAAAAAGAATATTAAACCACAAGTACTTTTTGACATTGTAATGTAAATATCAATCGATTCGGTTCAGTAGTTGTGAAGAAATAAGCGATTATGTAACACATGTCAATGGCACTCCTTCCAAGTTTGATAACAATAATGAGATTGATGTTAAATACCGCTGAATTACTGTGTTATCTGGTCAAGCGTCTCTTCATTTCCCAACGAACCGGCCTTAAAGTAATTTTGTGAGTCAATGCCATTTTGTTCGTTTGATTATAGTAATAACCAATTACTGTGACAATTATAACAAAAATCCAAACAAGAAAAAACAAAACATGGTAAATAACAAGAAGGAACATCTTATTATAAAAAAAAAACACCATAAAATCTGTAGAAAATGTGGAATAGTTAGTTGACCTAGGGGTGGCAATGCTTGAATGAATTGAGAAGTTTTATCAATATAAACCAGGTGGAAAACGAACAATAAGTATTCTTCACAATAGTTTTATTCACATTAGACATCTTATTCCAATAATATGGTGGATTATAACATTTAAGTAATAAAGGCAATGATTTGAGTGCAAAGTTAAAATTCACGCGTTTTAATCAACTAGTGTTCTATGAAGAGGAGTACTGGCCGAGAAAGATGGGTGGTCAACATTTGTCGCCCATACAAAAGGGCCGTTTGTGTTTTCGATATGTCGAAACGGGTCTAAACATTACTCTGCCAGGCGGGGCCGGAATTTAGATTAGGATTCCACAGAATCTCCTTGCATGAAGACAATCTGGAACAATGTTAAGAAGTACCTAGAAACGGGTACAAGTCAAAATTTGATAAGAGTCGCTGTGACGGCGGAGAACCACCCGAACTTGCAGCCATCAGAGTGTTCGTCTAAATTCCAAAGACAAAGTTGCAAGACGTAACAATGTGCCGCACATCCACAGATCAAGCGTTAACATGATTACCCGCTTAACGATTAAATTTGTTCAAAAAGATGAGATGTCCGCTGACATGTCTTTCTTCATTTTTCTTCAGTTTTCAATTGAAAAAAAAAAGATGTAAATTTATATTTTGTAATGTATTGCAATAATATGTTGAACCTGGTGCAAATATCATTTATATTATCTTATTTTTGTTTTAAAGAAATAAAATGAAAAAGAAAATGAAGAAGTATTGATTATTTCTCCTCGCCTGTTCTGTCCTGAATCGCTTTATTACACAAACTTGGAGGAAGTTCCATTGCAGGTGTTACCTAATCGCTTATTTCTTCAAAACTACTGACCGAATCGAGCTGGCTGTTTAATTAATATTGCAAAATATGGGGTTTAAGATTCCTTGTTGGAATTTATCAAATGTGATCCACTTTTGAAGTTATGGTCACCAATAGTTAGGGTTTAATTCTGTTCTGAACACCCTGTATGTATTATTAATGTTATTTTTTGCTACAACGAAAGTATCTACTATATGATCCGCAATCAAATATACCAGCGTTTGCTGATTTCCCCCCCCTTCCTTCTTTATATGTATATATAGATATAGAATATATCTATAAATATAATATATCTATACTATAGCTATATATATCTATATATATCGATATATCTCTATTATATATATATATATATATATATATATATTATATATATATATATTATATTATATATACACTCCTTAATTCTAGCGTATAACATAGTAAATACTGTGCAACATCGCATCCCCCCCCAAAAAGTGCCCAAATAAATATTTGCATTGATACGATGTTGCCACATTACGCTATAATAAGATTTTTTCAACATGCGTATTCAGCAACAACAGCTATCTGCATTGGTTATCTTTCACGCTTGACTGAGGCCGTATAACTCATGACTCACACAGAGTACACGAACCAAGACAAAATAATTATTGAGCACCATATGGAATTTTAGAAAAGCAATCTCTCTTCTGTTAATAGCACGTCTTGGAATATATAAATCTTTATGATACATATAAAAGCCCATGGTACATAATCGGACTTATGAGTAGCGTGTTAAAATATTTCAATTTATACAATAACATTATAAGTAACAATAACATGTGCTTTTCTCAGTATAGCTAATGGCATTATTATTTCAGTATGAATGAATTACCAAGAACATAAAAGCCATTCGGTTTTGAACTTGTTTAATTCATGTTAAGGATGGAAACGATAATAGATATCATCGGTGTTTTGTTCATAAATACAAAAGAAATTGAGATAAACACGACATTATGATAGCAAAAAGGTTTCTCCTCGCCTCTCTCTGCAGCACTTAAGTTCGTTAAAATTCAATTCTGGGGTTCTGGTCGATAATTTAATTTTCTCTAAGAGTATCCCTTTACTGTGTGTATTTACAACACATCGTGAGCGTGCTCAGTGGTTTTTTTGTATCATAACACACTGAATTTAGATGGTTTATTTCTAATAACATAGGTGTTAGATTTAGCTCCAAGCAGTGGGTTTGCCAAAAACAATCCATGAGTTTCAGCTAAGACTGCCGTATATATCTGCCGTTTATTATCGAAATGTGAGGAAAATATACCCAGGGAAATTCTTTCTCTTCAAAAAAAGTCAATGACTGTGAAAATTTGAACAATAAATAAATCAATTGTCTAAAATCGATATTTTTCTACTGATAATTTTTCAAAACTTGATTGAACCAACAACGTAGTAATAGTGAGTGGTTTCCGTTCAATAAAAAATGAAACGTAACGCAAACGATTGTCCGCACGTTCACGGAACAATTCATATATAATTTCAGTACCGGCCTGGTGCATAAGCATTGGTGAGGAGTACTCCTTATACTACAACTGTAAGCTTACCTTTACATATTATACAATGTGGTTTTTAATAGAATTAATTGTTACAGAGATTCACATATCGGTTTCGTCCTGCATAAAAGAGTCTTTTAAAGACATTAACATAAATTTTTAATAACCAATTCTGTACAACGGCTTTGCAATGGGATATCC